>OMLC01056168.1:0-10327 GCA_900302585.1 Regalecus glesne
CATCTGGTTCAAGATACAGGATGAAAAAGTCTACCCTGTTTGGTGATATGCTGATCTTTCTCCACCTATCTTACTTTATGATGCAGAATACCCCTGGAAGATTGTAACTACCTCAGACATCCACAATCCACACTACACCTATACTGTAGACCTGTTAATAGTGAAAGAGATTGGAAAATATGTCATGTTGGGCGCTGAAGTCACTCAGCAGCGGGGATTAAATTGGCCGGAGCTGTTCAAGGCTCAGCATTGCCACATGGCATTTCAAACATTGTCTGGGAAATTCTGTAGACTTCCATCAGCAATCAGTTTATTTATACATTTTTATTCATTTCAAATGTATAATGATTCATGTTTTTTAGAGTTTAAAAGGATGCTGTGGCCTCACACGATCAACAGCGATGCAAACTGGCAGATCAGGTGAAAATTACAAGAGGTAATGGGGATCCCACATAAGAGAGGATGAGTTACTCTGCGAGAAAGGTTGAATGTTGATTCAGTAAGCAAGAGAAACTGGGTAATACCATGCAATACCATGGGCGGCATAGCTCAGTGGGTAGAGCGGTCGTCTGGCCATCGGAGGGTTACCGGATCGATCCCCGGCCCTGCATACAGCATGTCGAGGTGTCCTTGAGCAAGACACTTGACCCCTAACTGCTCCCCGAGCTCCATATGTTGGCAGCTCACTGCTCCTATATAATAGGTTGGGTCAAATGCAGAGAACAAATTTCCCCTTGCGGGACTTATAAGTGAATCCTTTAAAAGTGTACTGCACATGATAGATTTACTTTAAGAAGGGTGAACATAATAGAAACATTGCTAATGACTTGATCTGCAAACTCCATCTAGAAAGGTCATATCTGTGGCTCAAACCCAGACATTCTGGGAGCACCAGTGTCGCTCGTTGATAGTAATTATTTTACTCTGAAGGTAGTAGGCCATTAACTCACAATGTATCTTGGTTTACTCAGACTATATTTGGTTTGTTAGAATCTCAGAGCATGGTCGTTCCAGTTTATTATTTTCTGCTTTCCCGAGCGCCATATGTTGGCAGCTCACTGTTCCTGTACAATAGGTTGGGTCCAACCTCCAGTGAAATCCAAATTTCCCCTCACGGGACTGATAAGGGATTTTTTTTTTCATCTGAAAAATACAGAACACATGCCAACCACATATCTGGAGAGGCTTGTCCTTTGTATGAAATGTATGTGTGAGATAAGAGAGTATTTGGTTGTACTAATAATCAATCATTGAATGTGTAAGTCAGTATTGGACAGATTGGTCCCTGTTGTAGGGATCTTAATTCCCCTCATGTCTTGGAACTCATCCTCTCTTACCTAGTACCATACTTTCTCATGCACAACAATAACTTAGACTCTCTTCGCACACCTTAATGGTCGTTCAACGCCTCTTCCATATATTTGTCTCCTCTGGACAATTTATCACTTGGCTTTTGACTGGTTCGGTGCCTCACAGTATCTATCAGCTGCTCCCTCTGACTCATGGATGATCTGGGAAAAGCACACTGCACCCTTGAAGAAAATATCTGGTCGTGGTATTGGTGTGTTATCAATATTAATCTATTACATTTTCCTCACCAGGGCATCACTAGCTTAAATATCAGACAAGCTGTTTGGTGTACTGGCTAACCCCTCTCTCTCTCTATCATGTGCACGTGAGTATAATGCACAGTTTGTCTGAAATTTTCACTAAACAAGGTCTCCACTTTGGAACTTGATATTTTAGCAAACTGCAGAAAATTCAACAGCAAACCAGCAATTGTAGTTAACTGCATCACCATCATCAACAGCTTACTTTTGTATAGCACTTTTCACGATGACCCAAGGAGATTTTAGATTGGATAAAAGCACATAAAAACAGATTAAGGACAGATTAGAATATCACAGATAATAGAACCTAGTAAATATATATATACGTGGGTTTTTCAGGAGGACTTTTTTAGGGCCAAAGATGCAGAATTGCGGATCTCTGCTAGAATAGAATTCCAAAGGGTGGGGGCTGCCACACTGAAAGCTCTATCTCCAAAAGTCTGCAGACTGGTATGGGGAAAGGAAAGCAGGTCTGTGTCTGTGGAAAGGAAATTCCCATCAGATATCTACAGGGACTGGGGAGATCTGATGGGTACTTTGATGCGAGGGTATGCGGGGGAAACAAAAATGAGGAGGAGGATTTTATGGCAAGAGTGGGAATGATTTGTTTACCAGGGGCTGGTGCAGGTGAGAACCCTGGCAGCGGAATTCTGCTCATACTGAGGCATGTCTATGGCTTTGCTAGGTACCCTAGACAGGACTTCATTGTAATGATTCAGACAAGAGGTGATGAATGCATGGATGAAGTTTGCTACCATGGAGTCTGCAAGTAATGCTTGTTGTACGTCGCTCTGGATATGAGGAGCTGCAAAATGCCTGTAATGTAATGTAACGTAATGGTGTCGGAAGATATGTACGAGGTGATAGAAAGCAGATTTAGCTACTAATTTGATCTGTCACTAGAAATTACACCGAGGTTGTGGACATCTGGGGATGGGCAGATGGAGCAGCCATCCATTTTGAGAAGAAATATTTTTACCCTTGCTTCTTGTTAGTGAGATATGACTGGAACCAAGAGAGAGCCCCACCAGTGAGGTCTACGTAGGTATTCAGATAAGTGGCTGATAAGATAAGAGAATGCTACGGGGAAACAATACCAAAGGCTGCAGAGAGGTCGAGGATATTATAATACTGCGGCTGGAATCAGCACCACTGAGGAAGTCATTGTTAGTTTTGATAAGGGTAGTCTCCATGTTGTGTTTTACTCTTAAGCCAAACTGGAGAGGTTCATAGAACTCACAGTTGGACATCTTCTGATGGAGTTGGGCAGTAATTTGAATTTCAAATGTGTAATTTCAATTATATTGACCACACCATATCACATCCCCCAACATTGACAAACCCGATTTGTCAACTGTGCAATATAAATGAAGTCCTATCCGTGTAAATTCTAAGTGTAGATTACACCTACATTATGTTGCTGAGCTCTGGTGGCTTGGCATGACATAATGTATGTAATCTTTATAACTTTGTGTTGTTTTAAATTTCCTCAGATTGTTGTGTTCCCCCGAATTAGGGAACCGGCTGGACCGCCACATTGTGTAGTCACAAAAAAGCTTCAATTATATTTTAATTTCACTGTAAAGCAGATTGCAGACATACTGCATCTCAGGTAATAACTGACCCATACATTAGCCTATTTATATTTACCCTGGGCAGTTTAATGCATGGGTGGAAAATCATTTCATATATTGTCTTTGTGGTTGGTTCTATCTCAATTGACATTCAAAGTCTTTGCTCAGTCCATTGGCAGCTGTATATGCCTATTTGCATTGTCATAGCCATAATTTGCATCACCATCGCCAACCAATATCTGTTTCTATGGCACTCTTAAATTTCTTGTATGTCTGCTGCACGGGAAGGCAAAATGTCAGTGCAGTCATTTACTGTGGGATAAAAAGCCAGTCAATCCTCTGAGTAGAGAAAGTCCATGTCAGGTTGTGAGGAGACCACATCAGCTGGAGATGAGGGTATCACCCAGGCTCAGTAGGATTTCTCAAAATTCATTTTCTAGGGTTCAGCATAGCTCAGGTGCTAGGATGATTGTCTAATAATCCTAGGATTGATGGTTCAATCCCCAGCCCCTGCAGAAAGCATGTTGAAGCGTCCATGAGCAAGAAATTAAATCCATAACTGCTCTCGGGCACTGTGGCCACTCACTGTTCCCATACAATAGATAGAGATATGGAATAGGATGGGATAAATGCAGAGAACACGTTTTTTTTTCTATGCACAGCAACAACTAGATAAAACTTCTTCAGCTTTTTTTTGTAATCAATGAAACTGAGGGCTAAATAATGTAAGGGCAATTGACAGTTATTTTATGGTTTAAATTCAAACACGAACTTAAAAGAGAGATGATGTTAATATTGTCCAACTACATAGAATAGACAACCGATATATGTTTTGCTTTGGTCCAAACATCTCAGGCATATAATAAGTAAGAGAAAGTTTATCTATATTACATTTTTAAAAACATGCAGTTACAAAATGCTTTACATACAGTCATTAAGAATAAGAGCAAATAGATAACATAGGTAAAATGAAAATCAGGCATGACACAGACAGAAACAGATTGAGCTACCAACCCACCACAACAGGTCTATGAAAAGGATTGCCTAAAAAGATGGGTTTTTAGAGGCTACTTAAAACAGTCCAGAGATTCCAAAAATCTAATTGGATTTACGAAGATTATTCCAGGGATTTGAGGCTAAAACGGCAAAGCCACAGTCACCCTTTGTTTTGTAGGTGGAATGTGGGATGGACAAAAGATCGAGGTTTGCAGACGGCAATGGTCAGGAAGTAGCTTCATGGACGTGCACAATACTCCACTTGCTCTCTGCTAGAGTTAACTACTGATGGCTATGCGTCTCCCAACATGTACATTATACAGTATTAACGACGCTCTCTGCTGCTGTGTGTAACTAGATTAATGCTGGTCTGAATAATGATTCACCAGGGAAAAAATAAACAGTAAACAATTGACAGTGAAGGTTAACCACTATAAAACGGAAAACAGTGAAGGTGATGTTTTCCCTTTTACTTGTAAAAACCCTAATATAGACAATACAATGAATTTACATGTTGATACCCTCCTTCATCTGGAGATAATCCCTCCAGTAGGCAATTGTCCTGGTCTCAGCCCTCGTCCTGTTGGACTTTGTCAGTGTTAGGCTTGATGGCTTAAAGCCTACCATCACATCTGCTGTAAACAAGGTTGTTTGTTTCTTCTATAATCCCTCCTTACAGATAAAGAATGAGGGTATTACAGTGTTTCACTGTTTCTCTGTATGTTATAAGGAATTCATCTTGAGATAATAATTGTTAAAAACCTTTATTTTGAACAAGTGAATTTTGCTAGTTAAACATTAAATTTGGAGCAATAATGTTAAGCTACCTAGTTGAGCAATACAGACAGAGCATGACACTAGTGATTTTTGTGCCGTTTAGAGGGTCTGTCTCAAATAAAAGGATTCCCTTATCAGTCTGAAAAAGAGAAATGGGGAATTCTTTGCCACACCATACCTACCCATTTGTATAGGTATGGTGCTCAGGGAGTAGTCAGGGGTTCAGTGTCTTGCTCAAGGATACCTCAACATGCTTTCTCCAGGACCAGGTATTGAACCTGTAACCTTCCAATTGTAAGACAAATATGCTTACCCATGAAGCTACGCCACCAAACAAATATCTTTCATGTCATAACTGTTATGTCTTAAGCACCTGTGTTGATAAGCTAGCTACAGTTGAAAAATGCAGTGTTTAATAAATGTGTATGCACTGAGCTAACTACTGTTTACTGACTCGAAGTTAGAAATGGAGAATAGTTGTATTTCGATTGAATGGCACCGTATGTATGCCAGAATTGGTGCATGATACTGCTTTCAGTATGAGTCTTAAAGGAACAGTGTCATAGTGTTTATTATGTAATGTGTTGTTTGAGAGTGATCATACTTCCTTTTGTCAATGCATTATTTGTTTGTCTTGATGGATTCTTAATAATCTAGGCAAAGGAATCACAAAAAAGGTGAATTGGTTCTACTGGATGAGAAGTTTAGTCAGAAATGTTTCATGATATATTCAGTTTGAGTTGTCTGAAAAATCCCACCTCCCTCCTTATAAACAATACAGTAATACCACACAACAAAAGTCTGTCTTCATATGCAAGTTAGTCATTGATTGCATAGTCAGTGGTAATGAGTACTATTCACAGAGGATTGGGGAATATTTGCAATCACAGCATTGCAAGAAGACAACATATGTACTCTCAGGCCCCCATCTGTTCAAGGATGGTCATTCCCACTTCTCATAAATGCCCCCCCCTAGCGTTCCTCCCTATCAAGGATGTGAACATCATCATCTTGAATGAGTGTCCACTAGCCTGTAGGTGGGTGTAGACCGCAGAGTCCTGGCCTGACGTGTTGGCTCTCCTATGCTGCACTATCCTCTTAGCTAGCGTCTGTTTGGTCTCCTCAATGTACAAGTCACTCATTTGTCACCCATTTGAGTGATGAAATGTTTCTGATTAAACTTCTTATCCTGTTCAACTGATTCACCTTTTTATCATGCTATGACCCATTATAGTTCTGACCTGGAAGCAAGCAACCCTGTCATTCTCTTGCTTCTTTAATAATCCCCTCTTACAGGGCGCAACACCTGCAACCCTCCGATCGCCATTTTGATTGTTTGTATATGTGTGGGCGTGTGTATGTGTGTTTTGTGTCTGTGTGTGCGTGCGTGTGTGCTTGTGTGTCTGTGTGCATGTTTTTTATGTGTGTGTGTGTGGCTGTTATATATTAAGAAGTCATATGGCCTGAGGCAAGAAGCGTTTCCTCAGTCTTCTGGTGTGTGTACTTAGTGTCCCATTTTTCCACTTTGAGGGCAGCAGAGAGAGCAGGCCATTGTGTAGGTGTACTACATCCTTTATGACCTGCAGGAACTTCCTGAGGCATCTCTAGGTGTACAGCTCTTGCTGACTGGGCAGGTCACATCCAGGGAAGTGCTGGGTTATGTGCACAACCCTACCTAGTGTCTTGTGGTCCTTATTTGTACAGCTGCTATACCAGATGGTTAGCCAGCCAATCAGAAGGCTGTCTATAATCTTCATTTTACAAGTTATTTATTGAATCCACTCTTGAGTCAGGTCAATTTAATTTGTATAGCCCATCATCACAAATTCAATTGACCTCAGTGGGCTTTACATTAATACAACATCCTGTCCTTAGACCCACACATCGGATAAGAAATAAATCCCTTAAAAACCCATTTAACAGGGGAAAAATAGGAAGAAACCTCAGTGAGAGCAACAGAGGAAGGATCTCTCTCCCAAGACGGACAGCCGTGCAAAGGATCATATGTACACAGAATAAGACACAATTTAATATTTAAAAGGTAAAACAGTAAAATTAATGATATCCTCCCTGATGGTAAAGGTACTAATTAATGAACATCTAAAAAGCAAACACACCAGATCAAACAACTAGGCCAAGATGCATCAAATGTCAAATGTAGACAAACTGACAAATAGATGAGGATTCTTAAAAGAGGTGTGAATATCACCAGACAACATCTGTCTAAGCATCATAGTCCAGACCACCACACTGGCACTGATCACACATTTCCCATGTTCATCCAAGGTCACATACATAGAAAAAGAGAAAAAGAAAGGGAACATTGAGAGACATTCTTTCAGTGAGAAAAACTAGATGAGAGAATAGCTTAGTTTAGGAAATATTTACAGTAGCTCTTACTTTTTTCATGATTGCTTGATATGGTAACCAGATCAGAAACAAAATACACCTGAGCTATATTTTGAAAGTGGATGGTAAGGTTATTTGGCTCTAACAGATCCCCCAATGGCTATTTTAAACAGCAAGTTTTCCGCTTGGCCAGGTCTATTTTGGACTGCACCATCCCATTTGCTGTGAGTTTGAATTTCTTCTCCAGGGCAGAAGATATAGAGTACCTTGATTCAACTCCTTTAGTCCCTGTGCAATAACTCTTTTTAATCTGCATTTCTAATTTAGCACTGCAGAGCTTGGCTCAGTGTATTATGTTCTGTATATTGGAAATTGTATGTCATATACGGTTAAAAATTGCTTATGTTCTACCTTATGCACCTGACTGCAAGTCAACTTTTCCGTCTCAGGTAGTATACTGAACTGTACCTTTGCTTGATCAATATCTGGAGAATGCTCTGTGTTAGAACAACTCTCTCTATGGCTGCATATTCTGCAAATATAAATGTATTTTTTTTCTAAACTAACAGGTGGTATTCACGCAGAGAATAGGATAGTAAATCTATTTCATAAAATATCTGATAACAATAACAATACATTTTTGATCAGATCAAATCCATCTTCACCAATCCTTTACTGACTTTGTCATAGTATTTCTCATCTCTGCAACTCTTGACTCTCCCGGAGGGTTATCTGCACAGACTTCTTGTTAAATGTGGAAGTTGAGTGTTTGGTCAGCGTACAAATAAATAATGGTTCTTTATAGGGACAAGTGTATATTAATGAACATTAAGTCAAATATAAATATGCAAGATTTAGCTGCTCAGCTAATTTTCATCATAATTTTATTCCACCTTTTATTGAACTACATTTCAGTACATCATTGTATATAAAAAACAAGACCAAATCATGTTTTTCTTGTTCGACTTTGTAGGTAAGACCTTACAATTTGAAAACCACTTCACTCTCCATGGATGTCATTGGCAAGTACTAGAAAAGCACTATAAAAGAACAAGTCCATTATCATTTACCTTCTGTAAAATTCAGAGGACGACTCCTCTTTGAATATAGTACATATGTGAGATTCTCTCATACAGCTGTGAGGTGACATTGTTCCTACCTGTATTGTTTACAATGTGCTGAGCTTGTGTATGTTGAACAGGCTTCTGGAAGGTAGATGAGTTCCTTGTGCTCACACAGCATTTTAGATATAGGGAGATGGGATGTTTATCTTATATAAAATGCCACACTGTAATGCAAACTCATCGCATAGTCAAAATATTTCTTAAGTGCTAGAATTGTGACTGAGACCTTTAAAATTAATTTTGCTGTCCTGCATCTGTTATTGCATTTGAAATCATTTCACTTTACAACATAACATTGCGATATTTAGTCTATGTTTTGACTTGGAGTTTGCACTACTATAAAAAAAAATTGGGTTGTGTAACCAATACTAAGAAGTGTGATGAAAAATTAACAATTCGGAAAAATAGTTGCTTTAAAGCATGCTGTTCCAGTTAAATACTAAGAGGAGGAAACATAATTTACAGCTCATGAATATAATCATTAATTCATACACTTATAGTTGGTCTGATATTAGGAGAGGAGCTGCCAGGATCAAGACAAGCTCTTATTGCAGAGGAGTACAAAGATGCTAAATTGAGCAGAATAATTAGTCTTCACCTGTCCACTTTGGACAGGCTGATTCAGAAACCTCAACTTGAGGGAATTGTGTTATTTAGCCTTATTTTACCAACAAACTCCATCTCTAGTCTTAATAGTCTTAACCCATTTTATGTCTTGTCTCCTCTCCTGTGTGTGTGGATAGTGTGATGCGAGTCTCTCATGTGCATGTGTAACTCTGTCCTGTCAGGTTCGCGTGGCGTGGCTTGAGTACCAGACAATTCTGATAGTATATGGACACTACTTTCCATCCTCATCATATTCTTCGTAAATGTCCTTTTTCGCATTTTAATGATTGATTGACCACCATGTTGTGGGGGTACACTAGGACCTGGATGAAGTGTGGGGGATTGGGAAAAACATTAGAAGAGAAATATAAAGAACAGGAGGACCAGGAAAAGAACGAAAATAAGGATAGGATCAATAAAGACTTGAAGGCATATAGATTTTGGATGAAGGAAGCAAGTAGAAGGGGAAAAGGGACAAGGGTAGGAGTAGATAGGCAGGGATTTCAACTGTTTTTCAGTGTATGAAATTAAATGAACTGCTGGACTCCATGGCACCACCGATGAGACAGAACCCACCCAACCCAGCGAACCAATCAGACCAGGTCCAAGGTGAATTGAGTTGTGATTATTCATACATTTAGCACTAGTTGACACTATCATGTCTCCTATTAACAGGAAGTTACAGTGCGGAAAATAAATATATCACCCCTGCTGAGTTTGTGACTTTGCTCCCTTACATAGAAATAAATGGTCTATACTTTTCATGGTAGGTTCATCTTAATAGTGTGAGACAGAATATTAAAACAAGAAATCCCAGAAAATCCTAGTGTATTGTAGCCCCTATCACAAAAGAGGTGAATCTGTTCAGCTGGATCAGAGGTTCATTTTAGAAACGTTTCGTCACTCACCAGGTGACTTCTTCAGTCTAAGCTGAAGGCAAACATCCCCCTCCTTATAAACGGTACCTTGATACCACACAACAATAGGTTGGTTTCACATGCAAGTTGGGTGATCAACTGCACATTCAGTGACAATGGGCACCATTCACAGAGGATTGGGGAATGTTCGCGATCACGGCATTGTAAGACGCCGATAGGTGTGCTCTCAGGCCACCGCCCCTATTCAACGAGGGTCGCTCCCTCTTCACGTAGATGGCCTCCTTCACCCCCCTCTCAAACCAGCGTTCCTCCCTATCAAGGATGTGAACATCATCATCCTTGAATGAGTGGCCACTCGCCTGTAGGTGGGTGTAGACCGCAGAGTCCTGACCCGACGTGTTGGCTCTCCTATG
>OMLC01056170.1:0-16606 GCA_900302585.1 Regalecus glesne
CTCTCAAAAGCAGAAAATAAAAAAACAGTTGCAGTTTGAACTCCAAATGCTTCTGTGTCCAGGTGCTTTAGTCTGCCGACATCAAATACTGCAAACCATGAGATTCTGTTTCAATTTTGTTCATCAACCTCTTTGTGAAGTGATTCGAAGTCACCTTCTTGTATCAAGATCTTTTGTTTAACAAGACTTCTCAAATACTGCTCACCGGATTGCAATGGTTTGTTTTAATCCGAGGATTTTTAGGGAGTTAATCTAGATATATCTTGCTTAATGCATGTAACCACGTATACATCTGACTAATGATGATTCTAATTACAAAGACTTAATTATTAAGAGTTATTAAGAAATATTATAATTTATGGACATAATGGCTGTATATGAAACAATTAATCACTATTAGGCACCAAATGCATGCTGGGATACGCTCCAGCATCCCCACAACCCTGACCACTAGAAACTAGTAGAGATAATGGATGGAGGGAGAGATGGAAGGATAAAGAGAAAGAGGGATGGAAGGACAACATTCAAATACGCGTATTTTTCAAACAAAAACAAACAAAGCCAAACAAAGCCAAACAATTTATACTGAAGTGAAACCATAGAGATATCTCTCACCTAATGTTGTGGCTCTAAAAACAGATTCCTTTGCAGTATTAATCAAATGCATACTAATGTATTTCCTCCCCCTAGCCCTGTAACTCCAAATGTTCATTCCTATATTATTAAAGATGATCACCGTGTTACTTGCCGTTTACCCATTAGAAGACAATTACAAATCCACATCAAAAAGGAACATCTATTAAGTCCACAAATGTCATTTTGTTCTTTCACATGTTAATATCAATCGAACACCAAATAACTCAAAACTGTCTTCGTGAAACACAAGTCAGTGAGGTGGAAGCACAGAAAAAATAAGAATAGATAGTGTGACAAGTTAGTTTAAGAGACCCCTCCTATACCTGTTGGTTTGCATTAGATTCCTCGAACATGTCACAGCAACCTTAATAATGTCACATTATGTTTTAGTTAAGAAAACTTCAAATGTCAACGTTATACAGTTTTTGAAGGTCATTGTTCTGTGTTGCAAATTATGACTTCAAATGGAGTG
This sequence comes from Regalecus glesne, assembly GCA_900302585.1. Classification (NCBI taxonomy): domain Eukaryota; kingdom Metazoa; phylum Chordata; class Actinopteri; order Lampriformes; family Regalecidae; genus Regalecus; species Regalecus glesne. Next base: position 1,109 of record OMLC01056170.1, read on the forward strand.
GTGTGTGTGTGTGTGCAGGGGGGGGATATAGTGCTGGTCCTTGGAGGCAAGGTTTCTCTCATCATTTCATCTAAAGCGTTGAATTAATGCGTGCCGCCGACCTCCTGACCTGCTGATTTACATTGCATCTCAAAGACACGGGTTGTAATAAAAAAGTGGCCCAGTGTAGCAGCTCTCCTGGCTAAACTGCTAATGCAATACACAACGAGCAGAGCTCCAACAGGGACTTTTAATGAAAAAGAAGAGGTAGTGGGAAAAATGTAAGAAAACCCTTCTGAAATTAATCGAGGTCCTCAATTTGATAAAAAAAAAGGAAAGCGGGAGAACAAAAAAGATCTAATTGAAATCCCAAACGGAGGATTCTCCTTTCCTCCTCTATCCTCTCCGTGAAAGGACTTATTTCTCCATACGCTCCCTTTTTGATGTGCTCAACAGAGGGTACGAACAGAGGGTTCTGCATTACACAGGTACACATTCCCCTCAGAGTGTTAGTACAGTGATTTGACATGACATAGAGCAGAGATGAGTGATGCTCATATGCATAATGCTGCCATACACCTGCCAAGCATCTAAAAAGGGGAAGTGAATGAAACAGAAATGGAAAGACTCTTTCTACAAAGTAAAAACAAATTCATATTTTTGATGAATTTATTTAAATTTAGAGGTCCCTGGACCAAATCTGTCACCAGACCACTCCTGATCAGTGTTCATGGATGACCAAACAGTAACAACTAGATCAGTACCAACATACAGCTGGCTTCAAGGGCTTGAATGCCTCATTACATGGGCAAGAACGAGCTTCAAGCCCAAAAATCCAGGTCTCTAGTCCTCAGGAAAAGGAATAGTGACCAACCAGTTCAAGTTCTCTTTGGGAGCCACCCAAATTCTATCTGCAACCAAAAAGCCAGGCAAGATGCTCACCAGTAATATGAAGGACCCATCGGCACACCAAGCAACCAGTGAGGACCACAATACTTGGCTCTCCACCGTGGACAAGTCAGGGCTTCTGGGAAAATTCAAGGCCTGGACATATCAATATGCAATCCTGCCTCAACTCCTGGCCACTGCTAAGTCCCAGTCACCATCATGGAGGGCAGATGGAGGAAGATTAGTCCGTTCTTGCGCAGGTGGCTGGGTCTGCCATCAAGTCGTAGCAGCATCATGGGCATAACACCAAGCTGCAGCTTCCTCTAAGCAGTCAGGCAAAGGAGATCAAGCTCACCCAGGCTAGAAAAACCCTACTCTACTGAGATGCTGCTGATACCAAGAGGTCCTCTGCAGGCACTTCGGTCAGAAAGGGAAGGAAGTGGGATGTGCAGGAGATAGTGGAGTGGGCTGAGGCAAAGCTGTGGGGCAGCTTTCTGATGGGTACTGTAACAAGTGATCAAGCTGGGCTTAGGAGAAACTCAAAGCCTGAGAAAAGAAGCCCGTAGAAAGGAGGCAAACGCTGATCCAGGAATATGTTGGCCTGGAGTAAGTTTGCTCCAGCAGAACGGTGGGTATGTGTAAGCAAGCGGCCTGGACCAGGTGGGAACATGCAAATGGGGAAAATATCAACTGGGCAGAAATCTGAATGGCTAAATGAATGCAGCAATCAAACTCATGCCAGACATTGTCCTAATGTCCATGGCAAACAAGCAAGTGCTTTTGGTTGAGCTAACCATCATCCTCTGGGGAGAACTGATGGAGGAGGTGCAAGAGAGGACGACAGCTGGGTATGCAGATGTGGTAGCCAAGTGTTGAACGGATGGGTGGAAGGCCCACTGTGAGTCGGTTTAGTGAGCTGCAGGGGCTTTGGGCTAGTCTCTATACAGGGTCCTGGGACTCTCAAGGATTCATGTGCTGCAAAGATGAAGAGCAATTATCAACATCTCAGAAGCCACTGAAAAGGGTCCCCGTTGGCTGTGAGGGAAGAGGGGGGATGTGTGGAGTGTGGTGTGACCTTTACACGAGTCGGGGCTTGATCACACCTGGCTGGGTTGCTCTGGTAAGAGTGTCTGAGGTGAAGACAAGAAACACTTGATGACCTCGGTTTCATCACTGACAATATGTCCAGATTGCACCACATGGTGTATCCAAGAACTAACACAACTCATGGAACTTAAATAAGATTTTAAAATCAAGTCGATCAGGATCTGAATTGGAACAATGTTCCATCTTTCTTCATGTACAGAGCACTGCACTGCACAGCCGCTGTAAAAAAGGCACAGACTTTAATCTTATAACCTTTTGCCCCCTTTCAAACTTATTCCCCATCAAAAATAAAAGCTTTACATCTTAAAAGGGGACAACACTTTCAGCTTTAATCGACAAGCGTTAGCTCTGGGTTACTTTTTGGCTAATTCTCTTTTTAAGGCCCTCATGCTGAAAATGGTGAGTAGGGAGTGAGTGGGTTGTTGAGAAGAGGAGTAAATAAGGTTGGGTAACAGCTTCTGTCTATGTGTCTCTTCCACTTTATTGGTGATTGTGACTGTGACTGAGGCTTGGGCGGGACTCTGGCTCCCAAGGTTGAGAGGGTCTTTGTTGATTGGTCTAGACATTTCCTATACAAGCACAACCACCTGCTCACACACACACACACATACACACACACCGCCCCCCCCCCCCCCCAGGGGACAGGTGGCAGAGACCAGAAGTGGGTGATACAGCGACTACAGAAGGGATTCTTTATTGTTGCCATTCTATCCGATTTTAAAATTTTAAGGGGTAACCTTTGTTGTGCAAGGACGCAGGGAGACAGAGATGCTGTCTGACAAGATCAACTTAGGAGTCCAGGGTGAACAGGGGAGATTCTAGTGCACCTGAGCTCCATGCTGTTTCTTAAGAGCAAACTTTTTTATTCATCTATTCTATCTATATGGCTCTTATGCATGTGTGTGTGTGTGTGTACATAATATACATATAAGTTCTTCAAGGAATCCACCAGCAGAAGGGAGAATGCTCAACAAATAAGGAGGGATATAATCCAGTAATTCAAGTGATTTCTTGCAGTCGTGCAGCACAAGCCTGTTTCATCTTTCACAGAATCAACAGCTGCCAAATGAGCCTTACAACAAGGAACATTTAGATATACACATCCATTACTTCCATGTGTTATGTCATGCTATGCACTTCTAATGCCTGTCTGTCTTGGGAGAGAGATCCCTCCTCTGTTACTCTCCCTGAGGTTTCTTCCAATTTTCCTCACCATTACATATTTTCCTAGGGGAGTTGTTCCTTGCCTAAGGAACAAATACATATATATATATACACACACATATAACTTCAAGGAAACCACCAACAGAGGGGAGAATGCATACAATCCAGGAGTGAAATAATGCCGTAATTCAAGCGATTTCTTCACTATCACTCCAGTCACGCTTTCAATTCCAAATCAACAATCAATTGAAATGAGGTTTCAATTTTGACCTTTGAACTCAAGACTCAATAGCCTAAAAATGGCATAATTGTAAGTGCTTAAAAAAGTTGAAATCAAAACTGGAATCAATTGTGACATTGAAATTGAAAGTCATCCATCGGTGGCTTTGGAGGATCGTGACACCCCTCACACATACTTACCAATGTCATTTTGAGAATATTGATTTGTTGCCAGGTGCGATGGTGTGTAAGGGTTGAAGATGCACGACATCAGTTACAAACTGGGACAGTGGCCTACTGTTGTTGCTTCTTTTCTCTCAAACACACAATGACTTTGTACTATACTATTACACATCCTTTAACTCAGGCTGCATTGACACTGTCTCTTGTGGAGGCAAAGACCAAGGCCATTTTCAACATTTCAGTCATCTAAATGGCCAAGGTAGAAAATTGAGTTTGACGAAAGGTGCATAATGGAAATCTGTTAGAGTGGAATGAGAATGGAGAGAAAGGAATGCCATTCTGGAGGAAAATATCACCTGTGGTATGGCATTTGAATAAGAATGGAATGCATTATCTAACTTCTGAATTATCTCAAACTTTAAATGAAGGGAAACCGAACTGACCTAAAGCTCTCTACACATTGCATACCTTAAAAACCAAATGATCAATACTTGCATTACATTCCACTGAAGCCTGAAATTATTACACCGGCTACAAAAGGCCAAAATGTAAAATGATTTTTTTTTCTTTAAGAGAGCTTTTAGTTTTTTTGGACAAAAGAACAAATGGCATTGAAATTGACATCATTTCAGACCAACCAGAGGACTCATCACAATATTCATTTTTGCAATCGCAGTGTTCCTTTTTCTCTGTCAAAGAACAAATGTTCCGTCACCTCAAATCAAATCTAAATTGAAGGGTATTGATGAATTCAATCTGTCGGCAGAAGGAAGACATTAAAGGTGAAAGTGCAATGGTGATGGAATTCAAATACCAGCAAACCCTTGATGCAGAAGTCCTGTGGTGAATGTCGAATGCTTTGTGACAATAATACATAATAATGGAAATGCCCACAGCATTTATGTCATGCTGTGTTTAATTCCGCAGGAGTAATGATAAAAGGAAACAATCAAAATGTGTGTGGATACACAATAAAGATAGTGAGAGAATGGACTATTGGTGTCCCACAGGGAATGATTGAGCCGTAACTGGCAAGTCAGCTGAATAAATCACATCCCTATCTCGCTTATGACCTCCAATTCATTCGCTAACCTCTCCTTGGTACAACCCGAGTCCCTCCCTGTATGAGAAAATGTGGATTCATGTGAGTGTCTTCTTGTGTTTTTAGGTGTTAAGTTTAGGAATAAATGTACCTCTTTATTTTTCTACCTGTGTAATTTTGTGTCTGTATATATATGTGTGTATGCGTGTCTGTGTGTGTGTGTGTGTGTGCGCATGGGAACAACAACCCTGTATTAAATTGAAAGTATAGATTAACCATCACATGTGGGTGTGCTAATGAATGTGTTCGTTGCAGTCAACATATCCTACTGGTTAACTAATAATCTGCATTTGTGTGTTTAAGTGTGCCCCTGCATTTTATTGTGAATATTTATGTACCTGTAACTTTATGTGCCTGTCGTGTGTGCGCGTGGCATTTATGTTCGAGCATGCGTGTCTGTCCGTGTATTTGCATGCGTTTGGGAGTGTGTCGCCTGCCCCATTTCTATGGAAATCAAATGCGGCGGCAGCCACAAGTTTACACATTCCCCCCTGTTTTGATTCCATTCAATCAACTGTGTGCATAATTACCCTGGTGCCGTATGGTAATCTATTGGGACCCAAATATTGCAGTTTGACAAATCCTTCATTTGTATTCAGGCACTACACAAAGCATCAATCGTGCTTTAGCACGCAGGCTGTTTCAACCCCACCTCCACAAACACAACACACACATGCAACCCCCCCCCAACATAACACATGCCAGCTCCCTAGAAAACAGAGCAGTGTGGAACCAAATGCTGGCTTAGGAGAGCTGCAAGACATGGTGGGATCCGGGTTTGTCATTAATACTCTCCTCTTCCAGATGGCGTCTTCTCCAATGCAAAAGATACCACCACTGGGCCAGGAGATGGGAGGGGGCCTTATTTTTGAAATGGGGATAAAGGAGGAAAAAAATAGACCTGCAATTACCATAGGCCTGACCACCTGCTGAGATGATCATTCTTCGAAGTTAGTTTTCCTTTTCTTTCAAGCATCTCACTGTTGGATTTGGGGTTTTGTTTTGTTTTGGGCTCTACCATGAGAAAAGGTTGATCTGGCAGTGTTAGTTTAGATAGGAGATCAGACCTCTGACACGCAAACATGACCGTAGTCATTTGAGGAAAAACGTGCCTCATGGTAAGAGTTACAGCACAGCTTTCTGTTGTCATAATTCACTAACAGTTTGGTGATTAAAGGTGTATTTAATGGTCGATACTGTAGATAATTTCAGAGTTCACGCCGACATCGTAAACACCTAAATGTCAGTGTCCCGCAAGTGTGGGCTAGCTATTGTTAGAGCTTGTGGGGAGTTTCAGCCTTGAGCATACCAAAGAGACTGAAGAGTCCATCATAACCCGTCCATAAGATATGAATATATGCCAAACCATGTGTACACCACAAACTCACATGGATTTCCACATCCCTACACTGCCTGAGGGCGATTGTTTGAACCAATGACATTTCGAGCCTTATTACGTGCTCACAACGCCAAACAGCGCAACAAACAAAAAGACCAATTTCATCTCTCTCTCTTTCTCTGATTTATATTAAAATGATGGAGTGTGGAGATTGTTGGAAATTGATATAAATAAAGGTTCTTCAAAAGTCTCTCTCTCTCTCTCTCTCTCTCTCTCTCTCTCTTTCTGCCCCCCCGTCATTCTCTCTCCTCTCACTCTACTTGGAATTGAGGATGAGGTCTGGGGCTGGGAGGATGGGGGTTGGGGTTCATGAAATAAACACGGGTGGAGGGAGAGAGATTAGCACCAGCTAATAATCTCCTCTTTCAACACATGCAGCTTCATATTTCCAATTTAAAAAGGAGAGCAAGAAAAGGGGCTTATAAAACATTAAAGGTCCTCTCACTCCATCACAGCACAAACACAGCCCATCCCTCCTCGCCCCACCCTCAGGGTTTGCAGCACACAGTGGGATTTGCAGCACTGAAGTAAACTAAAGTCATACATCACCCAACTGATCAGGCCCTCAGAGAGGGGCCCGGGCCAATCATTTTGAGGTTAAACAATGTAATTTGGATCTTGTAAGTGCAATTTATTTTGCCTGTCAGACACAGGCACTGAAACCTCACAGCCCCCCCCTTCTCATCATTAGATAAAGGGAAGATGTCATGAGGGAAAGAGGGAAAAGGTCCATTTGAGGTGAGAGATCAACAGTCAAAAGTGCAGGAAAAAGTACAACAACCTGGCCCTCTTCGAAGAGTGAGAAAAATATCAGACGTTTGGAAATGAAATTAAAAGAAAAGGTTTACCCTCCAATATGTTTTTGTCATTAGGACAAGGCTGCATAAATGGAAATAGACCATCATTGTGACTCAGTTGCTCACCAGAAGTATCCCCTCATAAATCACTGAATGCTCTGAATGTTTGACCATAGTCATAACTATGGCTCCCCATGTGCCCATTATGGGATACTTCAACATCCATGTAAACCGTAACCAAGCTGCCTTAGCAACTTAACTACAATTTCCTATCATGGCAGAATGTTCTAGACATTAAATAGCAGCACGCCTCTTTCCCTACTCATTGTAAGGGCCATATACTCGACTTGGTCTGCTCTACCAGTCCAGCTCCCTTCAGCCTCATCGATTTATCACTCCCCATCTCTGACCATAAAGATCTGCTGTTCGAGGTCCCCACCCAGTCATTAAAGAACAAACCCTGGCATATTAACTCTTTCAGAAACATAAAACACATAAGTAACAATGACCTCACCACCTTAACTCACCTCATCCTAGACCCCTGATTAACACTGAAGTGTTGATGACCTAGTTACCCTTTATCATGTGTGCCTTTCCTCCACCTTGGCAACTTTAGCCCCCATTCAAGTCACCGTTTTATTCTCACAACCAACTTCATGTTTTATCCCTGAGATATACCTGATGAACATCACAGGGGGACACAATGAGAGGCCACCTAAAATGTCTGCTCGACTGTTTCTGTCATTTTGTTATTTATACATGCTCTATAAAACTGCCCCAGCTAAAGCACTAATCACCTATTGTTCAAACTTCATAACGTGGGGAGAATTTGTTCCTAATGACTATTTTCTACTTTAAAACATCTTCTCAAGCCACACGACCATCTGACACGAGATGACTGTGTGATACATTTCTGAATTGTTTCCACAAGATCTGCCAGCTCTCTTGCTGTGCTATCCAAGTTGCATGACTGGCTCAAATCTCCCTCCATGTCAAAATAATCTCTCATCTTTTACAGCAGTATTGAAGAAAGTAATTAAAACAATGGATGTTGCCAAGTCAGCAACCTGCCAAATGGACCCTCCACCCAAAGCACTGGACACGGACGGACTCCCTGCCATGACATCATTGATCATCCATAATTCAAACTCATCACTGGTCTCTGGTTTTGCTCCAGATTCACTACAGCCAGCTGATATACACTGATAACCTGATGGGAATGAAAGGTGGTTTGAAGGGGGCGTCAAGGAGGCCATTTAAGTGAAGAGAGAATGAACATCCCTGAAATAGAGGGGGGGTGTAGATCTGTGATCATCTTAAAATGCTACAATTGAAACTATTTCCCAATCCTCTGTGAATAGTACACATGGTGATTATGCAGCAGTGCTGTTTATAAGGTCACGGATACCTGCAGTCAGTTGAGACCAACAAAGTCACTTGGATGAGTGATGAAACGTTTCTCCCACTAAATGCTATGCCCAGATGAACTGATTGGGATCTCGTTACCAGGATTATTGAGCATGCATCAATACCTTCTCTCTACGGCCTCTTCCCTTAACCAAGCCTTTTCTCACCTCCTGACTGGACTACTGCAATGCCATACTCACAGGTCAACCCACAAAACACATCAATATACTTCAATCCATCCAAAGACTGCTGCATTTATATATTGGGGGCGGAAAAAATGGGGCGGCATAGCTCAGTGGGTAGAGCGGTCGTCTGGCAATCGGAAGGTTGCAGGTTCGATTCCCGGTCCTGCATACAGCATGTCGAGGTGTCCTTGAGCAAGACACGTAACCCCTAACTGCTCCCCGAGCGCCATATGTTGGCAGCTCACTGCTCCTGTACAATAGGCTGGGTCAAAAATGCAGAGAAATCCAAATTTCCCCTTGCGGGACTGATAAGGGAATCCTTTCCTTTCAAATAGCTCCACTGGTTACCAGATGAAAAGCACATTCAAAATGATCCCTCTCAAGCCTTTCATAGCCTTGCTCCCAACTACCTCTCTAATCATCATGGTAACACCCTTTTCCATAACCTCCGCTTTTCCTAAGTAGTTATTTTGCCCATACACCACACCAAGTGCTCAACACCTGAAGTACTTGCATGGCCTGGACTTTTGGTGTGCTTGACTCTCACAGAACAGCAATGCAGTGACATTTCTAACAAGTTCAAGACACTTCTCGAATCCTACTTTCTTACCATTTCAAATGGCTTTCAAATGTTCTAATTCTTGCTGCTGCTTGCTGTTTTCATCCTTCTTTTCATAAGATGGCCTTAAATGTGTTGAAAAGCAGCATGTGAATACAACCTTTTATAATTACTGTTCTGGAAAACCAAAGAAGACCCACACTAACACACGCAGTGCGTACACACAGGTCAAACCAGAGCTGTTCTGAGGACATGATAGAAGTTTTGGTTGACAAATAGCTGAGATCACAGAAAGCAGTGAAAACAGTGGGCAGCAGAACCTAAATCTTTATAGCACATGTACATGACAAATAATTAGGAGCCCTTCAAACACAAAGGGGAGATCTAGATAAAGTAGGGAAGGCAAACGGTAGGAGGATAAAAGCAGACTCTTTATTTAAGGTAACAGCAAGAACAGATGCAGCTGAATAACTGGGAAGATGTTCTTAATATTCTTTTTGCAGTGGTCGCATGGACACAGAAAATCTAAACCCCAAAGATGTGCAGTGAAGTTATTGATTTCTGATTATTTGTTTACACTGAGGTGGAAGTGTGTTAGGTGTGTTCGAAGGAGTGTGTGGATTTCATGATTATTTGAGCTTTATCTTCTGCAGTTCCAGTGTGTCAGAGGGACAGATTATAAAGCTGATGATGTGTTGTTCAGTGCTTTTAGTTCCTTGCAGATGCCTTAGGGTCCACTTGCTACTCAGTCAGTCCCAGTTACCATTGCAGCATTATGCTTCATCTGGAAGCAAAACTATTAGGGATGGTGAAATCACAAATGTTTTGGTTTTTTTCCACTGGTCTAGAAACCTCCTTAAGACCTAATATTCAAAGAAACAGATGTATTTCCTCTTATAAACATAGCAAAAATACATTATACCAAAGCTAATAATTGCTGATCACAAAATATCAACCACATGCTCCATGGACACAACATGAGAGTGCTGATAAGAAGGGAATTGCATATTCTGAGAAATGGCAAAGATTTGTTGACCGTATTATAGGAGCCAATGTCATTTTAAAGTCCCTTTCAATGAGAGCCATTATCCTCTCCTCCTGCACATACATTTTGGTTATGTCTCTTAATGTGTGTGCTGGGGTTTGGAGCTGGTCAGGAAATCTCCTGCAGTTTAGAGGATTAGAAGCTACAAAGTGCCGCTAGTGGAAAGAAAGGGCCAGCCATTGGAGCTATACAAGTGAATTAAGAGATTAAGATGGTTTAAAAAGACTGATTACAAAACCTTAGGGGTTTAGGAATGGAAAGACAGACCTTGAGATGGAATAAATCCCTTGTACTTTCTCTTATACTATTGTTGTAGCTTGCACCAAAACTAACCCCCAGTCAACCACCCTCTTTTGAATTGATTTTAAAATCTCCAGGGTAGTTGAAATTGAAGCTGGGGAGTGAACATTATTCACTAAGACGACAGAGGGATACACACACAAGGATGATCAGGTTAAAGCTGGAAGCAAGTCCTATTATTGCACTGCAGTATGCAGCATTGGGAACGTTTTAAGCAAAGGCTGTTGCTCATATTTGCCCATGTCTACCAAAAATTATAATAAGACAGAGAATAACTGTGCTGCGTATTTTCATATCAATTGTGCAGTTGTAGTTAAGCAATTATCAGTACGGTGTTGTTAGCCTCAAGATGTCTATGGCTCAAAAGCGGAGCACCATACGTATGTAGCTAGCTAGCCATTTGGACACAAACTGGGGTCTGATCAGCCCTGGCTGGGTCACTTGGAAGAAGGTGTATCATGTAGATAACTCGAAATACCTGATGATTCCAGGAACATCGCTGAAGATGTGTCCGAGACCATCGACATACAGATTGGTATACACCACACTAGAAGAGTGCACTTGGTAGGGTGCAGATCCCCACCAGTCAGATCTCCCCTCCTACAGTGTTAAGACAGAGTCAGCCATAGATGTGGTTGCCATATGCCCACGGTTGACTTAGATCGCAGAGCAACGGAGAACAGTGTTGGTTGGGTGAGTTATTAGAGTGAATGAAGAAAGGGAACGTCGGTAGAAAGAACATATTTTTTTCAAAGGTTTTGAATTTGAATCACCCCAACCACGGGAGGATCTTCATCATACAGCTACTATGGTTCTTCTACGGTTATTCTGACCTTATCTGATTACCACCCGTGTGGCATCTTTGACTACTGATCGTATGTGCAGCCATTATGACTGTTTACACTTGACTGATTTCTACTCTTGCCTTTACCATTCTTATGTTATACCTACTGCTTTGCATTCACTTGCTTTATATTATTGCTCTACAAAGCACTCTTGTATACATGATCACAGTATTGTTGGAATCCCGAAGGATGGGTCATGGTGTTACGCCACTCAGCACAAAGGATTATGGGAGTGGGGAAGGTGTTATGGTTTATGTTGTTAGTTTATGTTTACTAATGTTCTGTCATGATGGAGGTGTGTTTGTTAGGGGCTTTGACTTGGACCAAGTCATGGACTCTTGACTTGACCATTGGTGACCTCAGGGGGAGATCCATGAGGAGAGTTAGAGCTGTTGAAAAGCAATGCCTCTAAGGGGTCGTGCAGTATATTGGAGCAAGAGTTTGGCACAAAATAAAGAGCTCTCTCATCATTTCGCTCCCCAGTATAGCTCACCACAGTAATAAATTATTTTTTTAAGAATGCCAAAATACTTCAGTTAACACATGTCGCATAAATACAGATGTATTGAAACAAAGAGAAAATTTAATCTTTATCGTTTTATGCTACACAGAGCTAGAGTGAAGTAAAACAAAGCTAAACATAAAAATTCTAAGAAATCTATAGGCAACGTTCCCTCTGGGCGGTTGCCGAGAGCCAAATGAAGATAGGCAGTTGTGTGGTGGATGTTGTGTAATTTAATAAGGGGTGCACACTTCTAAGTTGCAAACTGCAGACTGTTGTTTTACAGCAAAAACACTGCTCATTAATGGCCATGGTCCACAGTGAAACATTGTTAAACTTTGGCCCAAGCCAAGCTGCCAGAGATTACCCTGGAACAAATCGATCCAAAAGTACCCTGCCAAGCAGTGCAACTTCGTTCCAGGAAAGTGTTGAGTAGAGGAAGAACAAACGGAATGAATAAGAAAATAAAAAAATGGAGAACAGATAGGGGGGAGATAGAAACTGCTGGCCACTGCAAAGTCTCCAAACAAAGAGGATATGTGAGGCGTGTACCTCAAGCCTTTTTCCTTTACAAGAAGAGCCAGTAAGCACTTTTCTCTGCGCTGAAAAGCTAGCTCTCGCTCCTCATGTCCCATCAGCAGTTTTAAGCGGAGCTCACAATCCAGGTGAGGGGTGTATGCTAAGGATTTCTTCTTTTACCCTATCAGTCTCTTTCACTCTTACACTCCTCTTCCTCAGCCCCCACATTTCTCTCATCCTCTACCAATATGTCTCTACCTTGTTCTCCCCCTCTCCATCTTGTGCTTTACAATTCTCTTTCTGTCTCCCCCAAGATGTCTCAAAGCCCCTATCAATCCTTTCAGTCTCTCCCTCTACACTTTTCAATCTCTCTCGCTCCTTCACTCCGTTCTTCATTTTGTGTGCAGGTGCGTGGTTGTTTGTGTGCACACTCCTATATGTTTGCAGTCATTCAATCGAACCATCCCCAACCACAATTTCCAATTTTCTCCCTCCTCTCTTGGCATATACTTCCTGCTTAAGGAAACACATAGCCAATGGCACAAGATACTGTGTTCGAAGCTACGGACCATCCGTGCTCATCACTCAAAGTGTGACATGAAATGACAATGTAGTGTGCTTCTATTGGGTGGTATATTGATATACACTGTATATCACAAAAAAGTTGAATCAGTTCATCTGGACACGTGTAGTGGGAGAAACGTTTCATCACTCCTCTAAATGACTTCTTCAGTCTCAGCTGACTACAGCGATCCTTCTGTTTATAAGGTTGGGGGACAGCTGCCGTCGTCTGAAGAGGGGAGAGGAGTGATGAAAAGTTTCTCCCACTAGACATTGTGTCTAGATGAACCGATTCAACTTTTGAGGATTTCCTTGCCAGGATTATTGAACATGAATATGGACTATATACTATATGCAACATCCATATGGATGGACGGGTGTATGGAGAGTCAGACAGATAGATTTGGGCATTTCCTTAAAGCATTTGTTTCTCCCACAGCTTGGCAAGTCGTGAGGGGTATTGTTAGACGCAAGGGGAGTTTCAGGTTTTGAGTAAATAGGTACCTGATAAAACTGTCATTTGGTATTAGTCACCTAATCACTACTTGAGTGCTCAGTATGCAGGATATATTCATTGAATATATGTAGTATTCACCATGTCATTATGATATTCTGAGCACTGACTGTTTGTGGCACTCCTCCGATGTATGATGATTATAAATAATCTTTTCATCTCCACACCAGCTGATATCCTCACCCCCTCAATATCCTGGCTCACGCTGTCACAATACTCGATTAAATCATCACTCGTTTATAAAAAATGTGCCAGTTTGATTTATGAGTGACTCTTTTGTGTAAATATTGCATATGCTAGAACCTAAGATTTAGTGGAAACTTCGTATTCATACTAACTTTATTTTGGTTTCTTCAACCCTTTTGCCTTAACATTTAATGAGTAGTCACATTCTTAAAATTGTGTTTACTTATAAACACTATGAGAGTAAATAGCTTCAAATATTGCCAACTGTATGCAGATAGGCATGCACACACACGGACTTGCCTGCACACATATGCTTATGCGCACACCCAAACATGGTTGTGTGTGTGTGTGTGTGCGCGCGCGCACACGTGTATACGTACAAACACACACACACACACACACACACACACAAACAAGCACACACACAGAGACAGATACTGAGTCCCTGGGTGGTTGAATAGCCGAACTATTCATGCGACTGGAGCACCCCCGACTGTGAACACCACTTTCCCTAGAAAGTGAAGCTGGGGCACAAATCACATTTTCTGCACAATTAAAGCAGGGCTGCGGCTAAGTGTATCAGAGCCCTGCTCTCCACTGGAGCCCAGGGAGCCAACAGGCCCATCCCCTCTCCCCCCATAATGGCAATGTGATGAAGATGGCTTCTCTGTAATTAGTTTCTGAAAGTTCTCATTCAGCGAGTAAGGCCACAGACGGAGAGGCAGAGAAAAGGCCACTTCATTCTGCAACCCTGCACATACAGCACAGATGTACTTTGAAAAGAATTCACGGAGCTGTGGTTTGACGTTAAATGGACTATACTGGACAGGGTCTTATGTAAGAATCCTTTTAAGAGAGAAATGCTTTCAATTTTGGAAACATCATCACGTTGATTGAAAAGATTTCTCATTGATGCTACTCCTCGATGAAAAACATCTGTGCCCCCATAGCAAAGCTTTGCTGCCTGCTTATCTGAAGTACAACCTGGTGTAGGATCACAGCCTCCCATTATATTTTTAAAAGAAGAGATGTGAAAGGCTAAGTTTCTGTTGTTGCAGTCAGGGGGGATAAAAAATAAGCAACACTTTCTCTTTTGAATGTGAGCTGATCTGAAAGGATCACAGACAGGATAATGATGTCACCCCATTTTTGTACACAAAGGTACTGTACACAAGTCAGAGAGGCCAGCTCTTTTCTCGAAGCACACTGATCAGGAAGAAGCAATAATCCCTTGTTGATTTCACCTGTTAAATCCAATTTAGTCAGTATAAATTGGACAAGACAAAGAATTGCTCTCAACCAAGACACAGATTATGGGCTCTAGTTTCCAGACACGCAGGGCCAGTGGTAGAGCTAACACGGATATAGTGGCAATTTTGTTGAGCACAAGTTGGGTTGTTTGCTAATTTCTGCATTCACTATGAATTGAATTGTGCCAAAATCTGCATGGGGTTTGCAGTAGGGGGTGTTTCAAGACAAGTGGCACTGTCCTAATTTGGTATCAAATAAAACCACATATTACAGCTGGACCTCCACCTAATCAGACCACATCTGCAAAGATGCAGGTGTTGTGTGGTTGTTTCTTAACTTTAGGCGAGGGTGCGCACTAAGCATAAACTATGCATAGACTTCAAAATCACACATACCACTGTTGTTGATGTTGATGCTTTTCTTTTCCTCAAAGCTTGTTTCCAACAGGAGGAAAAACTTGTCAGACTGGTCAGACTTATCACCCAATAATGGATTTCCACAGGCCAGCATATTTAACAAAGATGGAGTGAGATGTGGCCCTAATAACGGAGTGTGTGTTTGTGTCTATTTATCATTGACTCGAATCCAGACTGTCATTCATTTGCACCAGAGAAAGCATATAGACCAAACAGACAACCCACACTACACCTGAACATGGCTGAATGCCTTTAATACCTTTGCTGCATAAGTGAGTGTTGCAATGAGTAATATGTGTGTGTGTGTGTGTGTGTGTGTGTGTGTGTGTGTGTGTGTGTGTGTGTGTGTGTGTGTGTGTGTGTGTGTGTG
>OMLC01056175.1:0-10975 GCA_900302585.1 Regalecus glesne
ATATATGTTTCAAGCAAAACATGTGTTTGTTCCCAATAGCTGGCTTAAAAAAATAAATCAGCGCCTACAGAGGTTAAATTGGGATTTATTATAAGGGGAGGGGCTGTATTAGCATGGGTGGGCATGCATGTATGTTAAATGCATGCTCACCCATGCTAATACAGTTTTGCAACATAATAATGAAAGGAAATAATTCAGTTCTACATTAGTGTCTGACGTGGAATCAAAACAATAAAAACTCTGCCACATTCTTCGGTCATGTTTGTTAGGCAGTTAGCTGGATAGCTTGCCTGACATGATACATTTCGAAACACTCAGTGTCACTGACAACGTCTCAATTGACGTCTCCCTTTTTGTTTAACCAACATGGACATATTTCCTGGGTAGCTAACGATAGCTACATTATTAAACTAAAATGAAAATAAATAGCCTACACGAACATTACTACTACAAAGGACGTACGAGCACCACATGTGGACGACAAGAAGAAAGTAATGGTGTACATTAACTTTAAGCATAATAAGATTGGAAAAACAGCAGCTAAAATGAATTATGATTTATCATAATTGTTAACCTGAAATGGATGAATTATTTTAACAATACAAGCCGAGAAAAAATGTAAAAAATTGATTATGTGATTAAAATAGATGTACCGAGGCTGAGCTCCGGCTGATGACCTATGGGAACCTATGTGCGGGAGCTGAGCCCCGGCCCAATCTAACCACTGAGTGCATATGACACACCAGGACTACCGGGATGAACATGCCATGGGAACACAATCCAGGATTTATGAGAGGTACCTGCTAATGGAAGAACTCTTGACTCCTGTGTCCATTCTTATTCATCACATACTGTCTTAAGTGGGGAGTTCAACCTCAAGTTGAACATGTTTTATGTAAAATGGGAAATACTGACACTTCAAATACTTCCATAGATTTCTTTACAAAAATACAAAATACCAAAAAAAAAACATCAACATAACAGCAGCTTAATGGAGATGTAGCACCAAGCTCAGAGCCACCATAACGTACCAGCCAGTATGTGTCACTCACCAGTAACACCGGATCCCCACCTGTTTGCTGGGTTTCAGTGTGGGTGGGTAACAGCAGCAGCGGGTGGTGTAGCCCTTCAGTCATTCCTAACAAAACTAACATACTTGCTATCCCGAACCCGCCCACCTGCTCTTCATCCATGCTCAGCGGTGGGCAAATGAAACACCACTTGAAACAGATGGTGTTTATCACCCTGCTCTCCGTTGATAACGACTGAGGGAAACCCAACATGTTTACTGTCACTCCGGGTGTACAACGGAGGAGGGAAAGACACTTTATTTGGTCATTCTTTCAATGACATGTGTTCTTTAAATTTAGCCCATAGTATTGTACAGGAGCAGGGGGTAGCAGTAAGGGGGTTCAGTACCTTACTCAAGGACACCTCAGCATGCTTTCTGAAGGAGTTGGGGATCAAACCAGCGACCGTCCAATTACCAGACGACCCGCTCTACCTCCTGAACCCCTAATCAAGCAAACTCGGATGAAATACTTAGGTGGGGGTCTATAGTGACTGAGCGCCACGTTTTCAGGAAGCGCAGTAAACCTACTAATAAATCAGTGCTGCGGTGCGTTAAGCCTCAAAGCGGCTACGTGTGAATTTGCCTCCTACATTAGTGAAACACTACGAGATTGATGGAAAACATGGCTCACCACTGCACAAGAGAGCAGCTGCTCCTACGGCTATGCACATCAGACATCATGCTACTGGCCTCTGCCCGTTCAACGTGCGGTGAGTGCAGAGATACAACATCTTAAATACAGAGACGTGATCCAGAGTCGATGAATCTCCCCGGCTTCCCTCTTCCACACATTGACGAGGTGCTCCCTGCTGCGAGGAGCGACAGTTGCAGGGTACAATAGTAGCTACAATAGTGGCTTCCTACTTGATCTAATAGCCACAGTAGACATCATGCAGACAGCTCCGACGCACAACACCGGGGATTTACTCGCGTTCGATAGCCTGATGAACTCTTGATTGTTTGATTGATGACTGCGTTAATCTATCTCAAAAGAAAGCAAAACTTCCTCAAAACCAAGCAAAATGTTGATCCTGCAAAGAAACGAATCAGTTTGTTTATGGCTACGTGAGAGACAAAAACAAGTAAGTCAAAGTAGTTTGAATCAGGCATGTCCGGCTGTGCCCCTGAGCAATGCAGTAGGGAAGAGAACTGGAGCTGATTCCCGGGTGCCGTGCACGAGACAAATGTCATTTCAGTGCCTTTCTTTCATCCCCAAGACCCAGGCAAAACCAGACCGACACAGACATTCAGACAGATGCAGATTGTCAAACACAGCCAGGTTAAACACCCCATTTCCCTCTGCTGGTCCTCCACGGCCCTGAAAAGGTCAAGCTATCACTTGGTCATTCTACATTTAGACTCTACACTCACAACACTACTGAAAGAGTCAATCTGTCTGCGAGCGTTTCCTCTAAATGTCACCGAGCCTTTGTTTACTTGGCTTGTTAATGAGGTGAGGTCATGACGATTTAAAGCGTGGCTCCTTCTCGGAGCTCCACATTATGGAGAGCTAAATGACTCTGCTGTAATAAGACTCTTCTCAGTGACTGAGGACCATCGTGTTCTGATGACCGGCCTGTCTGAAGGGGTGGGGTCACTGACAAGGGGAATCACTACAGACTGGGATGACTCTACAGGACGGTACAAGAGCTGTTTGTGCTTCAGCAGCTTGAAGATCAGAGGGTTGATGGCTCACTTCTCCTTCAGTACTGACAGGAATGATGAGAAAGAGTAAAGTAAATCAGACAGGAGAGGGCAAGAGGGCTAGGGTCATCAGATGAAATCTGACCATTATGGTGATGGCGTTGGCAGATCCCGGGATAGAGCAAGTGTTGCGCCCGATAAAATACTGTTAAGTGTTACGTGGTGACGTTTGGTTTGCCCGTCATGTTGAAAAAATGTGTAGAATATTGGAACTATAATATTTCTTTCTTTTCTGAAATTTGTCACCCCTGCGTTAAACAGTTCAAATCATTGCTTGTGAGTAAAACAGTGCTGTACACTAGATCAGATACTGGCATGCCTTTTAAATTCAAACCCTCCCCCCTCTGCTATAGATTAAATATAGAGACTGAACAAGTGAGTGAGTAAATGGATGCAGGCTGCTGCTGTTAAAGTGAAATGTCACCAAGAACCAAAACCGACTGTTCACCCTACTTTGATTGATAGCCAGCCAATGCCAATCTGTCTGTTCAATGACTACTTGGCTGTAAAGACAGATGACAGCTTCCTTATCCACCAGGTAATTTGTCTAGTAGTCAAGGCTGTTTAACATGCATGTGTAAATAGCTGATGGTAGCCCCTGCTGTTGCTATGCGACTACTGACAAGCTGATTGAGGAACGATGCTCCTTTGCAAGAAGTTGGGACACACTGCAGACATGAAGCTCCCTGCTTAATAGAGCTTAACACCATCAGTGGAGACTGAACTGAGATCAAACTAAATTATAAACCCTGGGATCTGGACACCATCTTTGCTCCTTTATAAGGAACTGGCCAATCATAGCTCACCTATAAAGATGATCTGGCAGTGAAGACTGGGTGATCAGGTGACTGAGGTGGTCATCTGACTCTAAGGTGATCATCTGACTCTAAGGTAATCATGTGACTCTAAGGTAATCATGTGACTCTGAGGTGATCATCTGACTCTAAGGTGATCAGGTGACTCTGAGGTGATCAGGTGGCTCTGAGCTGATCATATGACTTTGAAGGGATCGCATAACCAAGGTGATCAGGTGACTCTGAGGGGATCAGGAGGAAGTACAGAGTGACTGCACAGCAGCTCACACGTGCTGCATAATGAAGGATTTGGTTAAGAGTTTTCATCCTTCACTGAGGGTACAGAGAATGTTGACTCAGCATCATCTGATTTCAGCAAGTGTCATTTTGTCTTTGTAATGGCAGCTTCTCAGTGATGATGAAGATAAGAAAGCAAATCCTAATCAGTGGTTTGTATGGTTTCCAGGCAGTCTTCCTATCAGCAGAGCTGGACAAGATCCATTTGTACTGCTTCTTCTCTGAAGCCAGGACTCTCAACAGTGTGTATTTCACAATCAGCTCCCTTTTGTCCGCGATCGAGTGTCCCATCTGAATTTGAATGAGTTGTGACACAAACATTGTGGTCACATCACAGTAGCTTTGTAGCTGAAGGAGTTCTCAACAGCTTGACTCCCATTAACATCCCCGCTAAGCCCTCACCAACACACACCAATTATCTGTGGATGCTTCCTGTCACTCGCCCCCTCACATCTTTAGACCAGGGATTCACCTCCTTTATGAGGTGACTTCCTGCTGGCAAGGTGTAGGAAAGCTAGCAAAGAAATAGCATAGGTGCAGTGTGTTCACTACATTTGTCAAAGGTCATAGGTCAACCTACATAATTTGTCACCACCTCTGATTTGCTGACCTCCATGCACCAACGGGGCTTTTGTCTAGTTTAGCTTTGACCTTGTTGAATTTGCTCATGTGAAAAAAACCCATAGTCGTTTTAATAAATTGAATCAAATTGGTTTACGTCCCCTTAAAGAGGCTGATATGAGACAACAGGGGATGAGGCCCTTGTGAGGAGCTGCGCAGATTAACTACAATAGTTTTCGACCCCAGTTTTCTTGAACTGGTGTAAGTTTAGGCTGAAATTTCCCACGACATTAGTCAGAGCAGCCACACATGCCCTCCCATACATGGAGGTCACGTAGTGCTCTGTGGTGGTGAGGGACGTGGGCCAGCTGAGTGAGTCTAATTGGCTCAGAGTGGGAGGCCGTGGGGACAGACCCACAGGCCTCTCCTCACCAAGAGGACTTTCACTGAATGTCGGTTTTCAGCCTTTTTTCAAATGTTTTTTTTTAAACCCTTGTGTCTTTAAAGTCTTGGTTTTAATAAATGGGCTTTTGTGGCTTCACTGACCATCTGTGTCCATCTCTCTGTGCCACATGCTGCTTCACACTCCCTACCCAAGATCCAGACTGTCCTCCGTGGGTGGCAGCTCATCCAGTGTCACGGTTCTCAAACTTCAGAATTCACTCCCACAGAGCATCCACGACATTTCCTCCATCAGATCTTTAAAATTAATTAAAGGGCGGCTTAGTTCAAGAATTAAAGCATGTCTACTCAGAATTGGAAGGTTGCTGGTTCAATCCCCAGCTCCTTCAGTGTCCAAGAGGCACTGCTCCCCGGGTGCTGCAGCTGCCCCCTGTACAATAGGATGGGATGAATGCAGAGAACAAATTCCATTGTATGTGTCCAATGACAAATAAACGAAGATTCTTCTTCCTCCTCTCAGAAGGCCTTCGTGTCACCAGACATACTAGTGGCAGATGTAAATAACGGAGGGTAGGACACTTTTCATGCTATGTCGTTTTACTAGGGGGAGGATGAGCTATCCCGAGAGCCTGTCCTCTCTAGAGTCAGAGCCTCCGTTGCCTGGAGGACAGAACCATCCAATGAACCTGCCCTAAGCAGTGTGGATAAAATGCCTACACCCCATTAATCAGAGCCACCATTTATTACAGGGAGTAAAGCTCTAACGTCATGGGGCAGGAAGGTGCAAGTACATAGTTAAAGCTACGCTCCTCAAACATTAGGGAGTCAATTCGCTGAAACCAGCACACATTTGTATAGCTCAGACAGGAGCGATTTAATTCTGTCATAGACCCCTAGAACTGACTGAGCCCATGGGCCTCTTTTGCTCCCAACAACCACATACCCACCGCCACAGAAACCCATCTACCTCTACACATGGTGATGCTACTGGGCCACACCTCCCCAGAGCAAACTTTCTGAGCATGAACTCACTTCATTCATTATTTATCATATCATTCAAATCACACAGACCAATATTATGAAATGTCAGTCTTCCAAATAACCCCCCAACTGCAAACAATACCACCACTACAACAGTCCACACTGGTGTGATCAGTTATTAAATTTTAATAATATCAATGCTGAACAAGCAGAATTGATACTCTAAAGAAGGGGTGGCAACATGACCCAGAGAGGGTCCAAGACTTTCATTGAGAGTGATGAAGAAGGACAAATAAGGGCATCAAGGGGGAGAGGAAGAGGAGAGGCAGCTGTGGTATCACTGATGTGGCAGAGAGGGCCTCAAGATGGCTGTAGCTAATACAGGAGAGCCATGGGTTCATGAATAGCCAGCCATCTCGACACAGGCTGGAGTCTGATCTGCCCCGGCTGGGGTCACCTGGAGGAGGGTGCAGGATGCTGAAAGACTCGAAACACCCGATGATCTCTGGAGCATCGCTGGACATGTGTCCATGAGCAGAAGTATACAGATGTAGTTCTGATAGGCTCTGAATGAGAGACAGAGAAACTTTCACTGCATCCATTCCCTGAGGCCAAAAGTCTAGCACTGGATTTTCTACTTGGTCAGGCAAAGCTTGAATTCAGATTGCTGGTAGAAAAAAAGGGTGAGAGGGGAGACAGATGAGCCCCAAAGACCCCGTGGCAGAGCTGGAAGACAGCACCATGCATGTGGTTTTCGTCACTGAATTGATGAATGCTTGGGGGCTGCTGTTTGAGATCTGTCAAGCCAGAGGGACTCTGCTAGCTGATGGCTTTTAAATGGAACTTGTACCCACGCCGCCACTGCTGGTGGCGTGGGTACGACAGCGGCTGTTGTTTGTGTTGATGCATGTGTATGTACAAAATGCTCATAAGTATGTATGTGTGTGTATGTGTGTGGGGGGGTTACGGGAGTTGATGAGATTTTAATGTGATTTAGTCACATTTTCCTCTACTCTGTTATTTATGAGATGTTCCAGAGTACACTGAAAGTTACAATCTGTTAATTTCCTTTGATTTATCTTATGTTCTACCCCCCCCATCTATCTCTCTCTGCCCCCCGCCCTTTCATTGAAGGGAGCCCTGGCACTCTGTGGGGTCCCACGCTGACAGACAGCCGACGTCCTCTGTGAGATGAATTCAGATTCGCTCCCTAAAAGCACATCAGTCAAGCAGAATGCACAACAGTGGAAGAACAAAGCCAGCTCTTCTCCGTATCACCATGACCTATAACCACCACCTCCTGCCCAGCCATCGCTCTCCGCCTGTCATTTGGGAGGGGAGATTAGACCAGACAATGAGAATTTTCCCCGTGTCAGTGCGGACCAGGAGGAACAGATTGTGTCTGGGGCAAAGTGCAGAGAATCAATTTGAAGCTGTGTCAGATTCAAAGTTGGCTTCACCAGCATCGGCCTCTGTCACCTTTACGCAGGGGTTGCTGCGAGGAGATATAGATTGTGGTGTGGTCGGACACTGAGAACACACACAGCTCATGGTTCATCAAAACTGGAGTCAGGTAATTAATTTCACACTACACAAAGGGAGGGAGGGCAGATTATGACTGACAACAGAGAGAGAACAGGAACGTTATCACAGGAAGTCAGAGACGTGGTCCATGTGATGACCAACACTGCTGGTATAACCATCTACCCTAGCAGTGTGAGTGCCTTGCTTTACTTTACCAGAGAGCAACACAGGGAATTGAACCCCAAACATTGGTTTGAATAACCAGGGGATATGGAGGTCCAAAACCTCTAGTTGAGACTTGAGCCCCTCCGCTAAAAAGAGTTATAAACCACAGCATGGGGAAAACACGAAGACATCCTCCTGGCCTGTAATCCTCAACACTACACCACATTTCAGATGCAGTTCAGAGAAACCCTGAAATGGAACATAGCCTGTTTTCACTGTGACTGGGCTGTGGCTCAGGAGTCTGCCTCTGGTTCACAGACAGACTCCTCTTCACAGTCAGAGCTACACTAAAATGAGCTGTGATTACAGTTTGAACACAGGAACACGATGGTTGGACAGACCGACGGAAGAGCTGCTCTACTTCATACTGCTTCAGCTTCTTTGGCTTGGTTAAAGGGTTCAGTGACTGGGGCAGTCAGCCATCCTCACATCCACATGGACTAAGACACACATGACCAGGCACGCAGACAAGACAAGACAAGACAAGAGGACAAGACAAGATAAGACAAGAGGGTAAGACAAGACAAGACAATATATAAGCTAAAACAAGATATACCTTTATTAGTCCCACAAGGGGGAAAACACACATACTCAGATCTCATTTAGTCCCACATACGCACAGACGTACACACAGATGACAGAACCAGACACACACATAGGTCTTACTCTCAGTGTCTCTCTCACACATGTTTGTCCTTAACATCAGTCAGAGTCCCAGCAGCCATCTGTAATCTTTCATTAGTCTACTGTGTAATGCAAATCAGGAGTCAGACCGTGAAATTTGTCCAGTAAAGAAGATCTGACAGAGGACTGCACTGAATCGCAATGATGCTCTGTTTATCTGGCTGTGGTCCCTTCCCTGACTCCCTCTCCAGGACTAAACTATACTAGTGCCACTCTAGGTAAGCTTCCATTGTGGTTTTACACAAATAGAAGCTTTTATTTAAATGACAACAACACACTGTCCCAAATGCTTTGTGTTCCAATTGAGTTCCTGTGTACACACACACACACACAGACAGACACAGACACAGACACACACACACACACAGACACAGATACAGATACAGACACACACACACACACAGTAGGTCACTGTGCCAATCTAATAACTAAACATCACTGCTTGCTGTTTATGATGATGGGTTCTCAAGTTCTGAGTGTGCAGTGCGCTATCCATGGTGCTGAAAAGTATGTCGCTGCTGGCTGCTTGGCTTTGTGCAGGTGCTTGGTGGGGTTTACGGTCATATGCTTCACACCCTGCCTTGTTACCTACATATCCACTGCACTGCTCACACAGCTTGTGTGATTATTTGTGGGGATTTGCATGTTGTTTAAAAAAAATGATCTGTTTCTGTTTATTTTGTATTACTGTTGGGGATAACTCTGACTCTCCCCCTGCTGTTTGCTGGTGGTATTGCTCAGGCTGGCCTCACTGCCTAACATTTGTTCCAGAGCTGGGACAGTCACAAGTAACTGTTGCAGGGGTAGAGAAGGGGACTAAGTATGCCAGGCTGGTGCTTGGTATCCTTGCAAGGGAAAGATGGTCAGAGGGCCGGGGTTTAAAGGTCAATGGTTCACTACTGACAACAGTAGAATGAACTCTCTTGATAATGAGAGTTTGATGAGGAGTCTATCTGGTTGACAATGGATGGATAGATATTAAAGTGGACCAGTATTTAAGGCAGTCTAGGGGATTTTTAATTACTCAAACAATTAAGAGGCTCAAGAGGTAGGACAGTCATCTAGTATTCAGAAGATTGATGATTCGATCCAAGGATCCGTCAGAGAGCGTGACAAAGTACCTTTGAGCAAGACACTGAACCCCTAACTGCTCAAGCCCTGTGATGGAATCTGACCGGCCCAGGGTGTTTTCCTGACTTTCGCCCAATGAGCATCAAGATAAGATCCAATGTGACTCTTTCACCAGACTTCGGATAAGCAGTTGATGATGGATGGACGCCATCATTATCATACAGTGCTTTAAAACACTATGTACCCGAGTCCAATCCTCCATAACAGAATAGCATGCTGAGCTGTGCCGGGTTAGCCACATAGTAACTCTCTGGTGGTTTTGGCTAATTCAGATCATCAGCTAGAAGTGTGAGTTGTAGCTTACTCACCAGAACAACAGGGGGTAGTAACACATGTAGCCCGGCGTACAACTGCCCAGCACTGTGACTCATACTTCCCATTATTGCAGTGCTTCTGCTGGGTTACTGGGGTGGCGTTAAAACAGTTGGAGCCAAATGAAAACTAGGAATACAAAGCTTGTATAATCATCTGTCCAATTACGCTCCATACACAGCGTGCCCTCCATCTACAGAGCACTCTGAGGCAGGTCGGGCTGGCTTCTTTATTGTGCTCCTCCGCTATTGAAGAGTTGCCCTCTGTGAATTCTGATGAACTGTCACGCTGACAGATGTCTTTGTATTCTTGCCTTCTGAATGCAGTGCATCCACCCAGTGTCCAGCCCCTGCATTATAAACGCACTCATTCTTAACATTGTATGTAGGCCGTGTTCCCCATACTAAACCGGTGGTGTTAGCATGCAGCACGGCCATCATGTGGCCAGGTACAAATAAATACATAAATAAACAGCTGGTTCTGTTCGTAATGAGTCCCATTCTGATTAACTGTTAGCAAGACTGATGTCTTTGCGGTCTTTGGTGTTGTGGTCCTTTTTTCCAATGAGGCCTATTAGCCCAGAGTTCAGGCCCTGAGGCAGCAAAGTCACTATGTCTTTGAAACAAAGACCAGCTGATGACTTAAGAAAGTCTACAAGGTTGCTGGTTTGATCCTGGAGAGAAGTGTGTCAAAGTGTCCTTGACCAAGACACTGTTCCTCTAAACTGCTCTGCCCTGTGGTGGACTGGTGACCTGTCCAGGATGTTTCCCCATCTTTCATCCATTCTGGCTCCCAGAAGGAGGCCCATTGGTCTTCCCATTTGACTAAAACAAGTCCAAAGTAATTTCTCAGAAACTACAGATGACATGAACTTAATCTGAAGTTTATTTTTAGCTTTAACTGAGTAGCTGGGTGTTATTAAATGCAGCCCATTATGCTGATATTCCCCTTCAGTGGATCTATTATACGTGGTAGAAACTAATCTGAGAGCAGTTCCAAACAATAAAGAACTACTGTGACTTGTTTTCATGGAGGAGTTGTACTCTCATCTTTAATTCATTGTTCTCAGGGAAATATCACCACATCACACCCTGTGGACAAATTGAGCCTTGTGTCATATAGACCAGAGGACAAATTGATGACTTTATTCTCCTTATCTCCTTATCTCTCTCTCTCTCTCTCTCTCTCTCTCTCTCTCTCTCTCTCTCTCTCTCTCTCTCTCACACACACACACACACTCTCAGAGGACTTGCTGCAGGCTTAATTAACGATTGGATAACTGCTGAGG
>OMLC01056177.1:0-18351 GCA_900302585.1 Regalecus glesne
CTCAAGCCCCCCCTCTCTCTCTCTCACACACACACACACACACACACACACACACACACAACTTCCGGTCGCCTCCTCCCTTTCCATACCTCGCCTGCAGACACGAAACATTTTACAACCGCTGGTGTGCAGGGGGCCGTACCAAGAGGCGAGCTGGCGCTACACAGAACTATGCCAGCACCACAGTGACGCGTAAGATTTGACGAGTTACTTTTCCCGTCACATTAGCATAAGTGAAATCTACGACCAGCAGTATGATGTAATGAAAAGATCACCGTCACGGCGCGGTGAAAGTCTTATTGCAGAGATATGAATAGCAATTGTACAAATATCTCTGTTAGGACCCCGACATGTCACGACTGCTGGGCATCATTAATGAAGGGTGTCACGAGCAGTTGGAGTTTGTTGATTCCTCTTCAAGGAAAGTGACAATTGAGTTATGACATCACGTTTGATGTGAACTGGTTTCAGCACCATCGTGGTGTGATCCCCTTGACTGGTATCTGGCAGGAAGTGGCAGCTTGTCAAAAGGGATTTCCATGGAGAGAAAAAACAACAACAGACTATGAAAAATTCTGGGGGATATTAAATTTGACATTTGAACTCCTATACGAACCTGCACACGTGTAAACCTCGTGTGTAGACTTGTATGATGTGACTCCGTGTGAGATGAGAAAACATTAATTAACATGGCACAGACACATAAGCTCCGTTCAGCCTCTGATCAATAATTTATTGGCATGCTGGAGGAATGTCTTAGGTTTTGCTTGGAAAACTAGAAGAACGGAGGGATGGAGGATGGATGAGGGACACAGTCCCTTTGATGCGCTGTTGCTAGGGAAATGAAGCTGTTTACTCTCGCATCAGTCACAGTTCATGTCTGCATAAACCCTCAGTGTGCAAACCATCTCCCTCCTCTCCCTAACGTGTATAATGAAAGGTTTTCATGAGCCGGAGGCACTGGAATGAGATTACTTGTCACAGAATTCTTCAAAGCAACGCCAGAAGAGGGTAGAAAGTTTTAGAGCCAAAGGATTGAGCGGTCTCCCCGACCTCTGTATTAGGGAGACAGTAATAGGAGCAAGAAGCTGACATCTACTGGCGAATGTGTGAAACTGCATATTAAACCAAACTGAACCGAAGTGTTTTTGTGATCTATCGATCACTAAGAAGGTGAATCAATTCATCTATATACAGCCTTTATAGAAAGAAACGTTTCAATATGTACTAATATTTTGGTATATAGTGTTGTGACACTGACTGAAATACACCAACAATATGTCGGTGACAGGTTATGGGTATATATCCAAATGCCAACTGTAAATAAGAATTTGTCCAGTTGGGTGGATGTACAATAAAATCTTTAGTATCTCTTTGTGATAGAGAACATAACTTAATAGCCACTGTCACAGCGGCCAGGGAAGGGGAGAAACCTCACATTAAACAGGCCCTGGATAAGTGTGGCTATCGTAACTGGGCATTTGTCAAAGCCAGGAAGATGCCAAAACAGTGCACCCATCGAGTGAACAGGGGACAACAGCCACCTAACCACAAACCATTGGTGATTCTGTATGTGACAAGAGCTCCACAGCAGCTGAGACACGTATTTTCCAAACACTGCGACTCATTTGTTTTCGAACCCTAAAAAAATGCACCAAAAACTGGTCCACCCCAATACAATGTACATCGTTAAGTGCCGTGGTGATTGCCAAGACTTGTACATCAGGGGAGCCAAATAGATGCTGACCAAGAGGATGGCAACAAAAGACAGGCCTGAGTCTGGTGAACATACTCTTGGACGAACTGTAGGTGGTCCTCCAGTGGTTAATAGTAGTCAGTTTCTGTGCTCCTTAAAATGTTGGGCTTACGCGCGGCCCCAAACACCAGGTCCGTTGGTGTCGAGAGTTCCCACCTGAGTGTGAGCACCACATGCATGCTCTTGTACAGCCATCTGGTATGACCACAGGATCAGAGGTATAGGTAGTGGTCCCAGTTCCACTGGTATTATCTGGTCAGGATGGCCAGCTAAGTCACCAGGGTATGGTTGAACCACTCAATTAGCCCATCGCTCTGGCAGTGCAGAGGTGTCGTCCTTGTCTTGCTCATCCTCAACTGGCTACAGACCTTGCCAAACACCTGGGACTTGAAGTTCTGCCCCAGGTCACAATGGAATGAGGGAAAATGACCAACCCCAATACCATCATAGCCTCTACACCTTGATCTGGCACTGTACACACCTCAGGCCACTGAGTGAAATAATCCATGGTGACAAGAACAGAGTGTTTGCTAGCGTCAGTAATGGAGAAAGGGCCAAAGATGTTCACCATGCCCAACTCACTCCATCAGGGCCTCCACCAAGAGCTGCTGTAGGATGGGGAGGTTCCTTCTGGGGTGTACAGAGGTCACAGCATTGAACATGAAGCTAGTAAAACAGCCTTTGGAGACGGGTAATCGTCTTGGTTATTCCATAGTGGCCTGTCCCTGCAGTGCCATGGACCAGTTGGAGGACCTGGGGTCTGAGCACAAGAGGATAATGCAAGTGGAGTAGGTCATTGGCCCGGCCAGGGGCCTGCCAGTGATGAAAACCACCCTGTTGTGGAGCTCAAGAGTGCCCCATGGGAAATGGTAGACCTTCTACAACGCCAACACTTCTGCCCACACTTGTTAGGCCACCCTGGTCTTACTCCTACCCACAATCAGTAGTGGCCCTCCATTGTTGTACAAGCATGCTGGCATTACGATGCTGACGTTCAAATAATTTGAGGCTCTCAGTATAAGTCAATTCCCTCAGCCATGACAAGACTCTGCTATGTCCAGATTATGATATTCTATCAACCTCCAGGCCTGTATTCACCCTTTCCTGAAGAATTTGGTGAATTAATCTCAGATCTTGTTACTCATTCTAATGATGTTCTAATAGTTGGTGATTTCAATATCCATCCATCCATCCATCCATCCATCCATCCATCCATCCATCCATTGTCAACCGCTTATCCAAAATCAGGTCGTGGGGGATCTGGAGCCCATCTCCGTTCTCATTGGTTGAAAGGCGGGGCACACCCTATATAGGTCACCAGTCTGTCACAGGGTAGAGCAGTTAGGGGAACAGTTTCTTGCTCAAGGACACCTCAGTTCCCCCGCGACCTGATTTCAGATAAACGGTTGACGACGGATGGATGGACGGATGGATAGATGGATGGATGGATGGATAAGTGGGCCTGCAGGATACTGGGACATAAATGGTGTAAATCAAAATTGTGGAAAGTTTTTTGAAACTTATCTTGGCATGAGTGCTTATCGAAATGAATTTCTTTTCATTCAAGGCCTCCAGCCACCGGGCTACCTGGCCCTCTGGGGTGCAAATGTTCAGAAGCCAGGAGAGGGAGGCGAGGTCAGTGTGCAGGAGGGTCTGTCCCCATTACAAGTAGAATTGGAAAGGCCGCAGTGCCGGCACCACTGCCAGCAACTCCCACCGGGTGACGCAATAGATCCTCTCTGCCTGGCTCAGTGCCTGGCTGTAGTAGGCTACTGCCTGTACCCCCACCCCACCTCTTTCTGGGACAAAATAGCCCCAACACCCATATTTCTGACATCAGTGTCCACAATGGAGGTCCTGCTGGGAATCAGAGTAGGCCAGCAGAGCAGCCTTGACAAAGTCACTGTGGAGTCTTTTAGGTCTGGAAAAGTCTGTGTTGCAAGCATCGTCCCAGCAGAATGGCTGACCCTTATTGGTAGGGCAGTGAAGTGGGCCGGCTGTTGTGGCAAATTCTCTTACAAAATAATGTCTTGATGCATGCTCAATAATCCAAAATAATGGTAGTAAGAGGATAGCCCCACAACTCACTGATGGTGGTCAGCAGCAGCAAATCTTGGACTGCAGCCACTTTTACTAGATCAGTGGTGACCCCTTGTGTACAGGCCATATGCCCCAGGAACACTGTCTCCCTCCAGCACAGGGGCCCTTTTTTCAGGTTGACCCTAAACTTATCCTGCTGAATGGCCATGGAGTCCTCCTGCAAGTTAGCTAAGGTCCCCTTGAAGCTGTTGATATCTCGCAGTGGGTCATCCATGTTTACCCCACAGCAATTGTGGGGAACGGCTGCCAACACCTTCTCCACCAGTTTCTCAAATGTAGCTGAAGTGTTCCAAAGCCCAAATGCATGGTGGGATTGTCAATGCTGTCTTTGGCCCACCGCCAACTCAACCTACCAGTATCTGCTACATAAGTCAAGGGACCTGAATCAGCTAGAACCTGTGATGTAGTCCAGGGCATTATCAATAGAGGGTAGTGGAAAGGAGACCTTGGTGGTGATTATATTCCGGTGCCTGTAGTCCATGCAGAACCTCCAGTTGCCATCATTCTTCCTCACCAGGATGGCCCACACTGTCCGAAGGCTCAATGATTCCCGCAGCTGCCATTTCCTGGATCTTTTCCTCAGCCATGTGATATTTGGCCAAGGCCAAAAGAAACAACACAGATGGATAAGCCTATGTTTATGACATGCTGGATAAACCCTATTTGCATGCAGTTCTCATCCCTGACAGGAAAAAGTTTAGCATTACTATCAAAGCTTTCCTTCAGTTTCAGATGCTGCTGGTGATCAAGCCTTAACAGCTCCTTCATGGCCTTACAGGTCTCAGCAGATGGTAGAATGGTAGGTGATGGAGAGGAACCCTGGGCTGCTGATGGCAACATGGAGGATTCCCAGGCAGCTGGATGGCATGGAGAACCCCCCGTCTGCTGTTGTGGCTTGGGTGGCGGTCACCTTGCAGTTATCCGCCGAGTCCTCCTTCTCCGACTGAGGTGGTGCACCACAGTCTCCCAGCTGATCTTTGATGTTGCCCAAGACATATTGAACTGGGTGCCCCAGCAGGACACAAGGTTGAGGCCAATGATCCATGTGTCCCAGACGTGGGCTAGCCAGAATTCATGCACCATCTCCTGGTCCCAATGTGAACACACATTAGCTCCATAACCTCCATACTGGTTCTTGCTGCCATCTCCATCTTTATCGGGACAGCAGTAGGGGGCCAGACTGAAAAGAGCATCTCCTTGGTGCCCTGGAAGACTCTTGGATTGACAAGGATGATGTTGGACCTTATGTCCACAAGGGCCTAGGAAGCATAGCCATCACTTTTACAGTTGATGTAGAAGCCCCTGGCGTGGCTCAGATGGCCCGCCAAGGTGCCACGGTCTTGACAAGGCACTGGGTTTTGGATTGGTGTTCCCCACACTGGGCTGCTTTCCCATCGTTTCTCTGTGGCGGACAAGAACTGGTGCTAAGCAATCATGGCCTGGTTGACCAAGCTCATCACAGCAGTTGGAACCATGTGGGGGCTGTACTGGGGTTGAGGTGTTGGTGTTGGTAGGATCCCCATCATCATTCTCCAGCTCGCTGCCTTCGCAATATTTTACTTTGAAATTTGGGAAAGAGAAAGATGCCCATGGCATATTAACTCGATGATAGAGGATGACCTCAGCTTGCTCCACCACCCCTTTATTTTATTTTCCTCCTGCCTCACTCCTATTTTCCACTTACTGTTATAACACTCTAAGTTATAGCTATGCTTTTGATCATTCACAAATACAGAATGCCGTCTTCCGGTAGACTTTCGAGTTTGATTACCGTGCCAGTATTACATTTTTGATCCCACTCGGCTCCTGTACTTGCTGTGTTTGTTATGTTGAAGACAAAGATGGCGGAAGAACTAGATAGAGTACGAGTCTCAGCCGCGGAACTTCGAGCTGAAACGTCGAATTTACACAATACTGGTGACCAGCATGAAGGTATGATTAAAGGGCTTCAGGGGAAGAGGACTGGATTAACTGAAAACCTACTTATATAAAGCCAAACAAGTAATTCGAGTTACAGAAACTCCTTCGGTGTTGCTAAGTTTAGCCAGCTAATGTTAGCCAGCTAGCTCGGTAACTGACTTAACTTGCTGTTTGGTCTGTTGTCGCGCCGTTTGGTTTCAAAACCCCCACCCCCGGAACTAGAACAACACCAACTCGTTTGACCCACTTAACACATTTCATCTCTTACAGGTACGAACGCTTTACTGTATTTTTGAAAAGCTATTATCACACTATTAACTGCTGGCTTACGAGCACAACTCATCTCAGATCAGTATCACTAAAAACAAATCAGTTTAGCGTTGACGAGCTGTCTCGGTCTATACGTTGATATAAAGAGTAGTGCTATTGTTTAGGTGGTTACACTAAGTAAGAAAACGCATGAGTTGAATGCTTTGTTAAGAACCCAACTTACAATTCAACCTTTATAGGTGACAAGTGCAATCGCTTGGGGAAACGAAAACTCGCATCGCGCTTTTATATATATTTTACTCGTCGTGGGGCTTGCAGCTGCTGATAACCTCTGTTCTTCGCCATAAACCCAGCTGTGCACTCCCAAACCTTTTTTTGCCGAGTTGTTCCCATCGATTCTTATTGGATTAGTTGTTAATATTTCAATAATGAACATTTCATAAACACCAGTCAAAGTCACAGAGTCATGAAATAAAGAATGTGAGTTAATGTACAAAGTTTAAGAGGAGAGTGGTGGGTAAAATGAGACCATTTTAATTTTCTAAACATAATGGCAAATTGGTCTGCTACCTGAAAGAAGACAGAATAATGTATGTAGCAAAAAGGTATTGCAC
Organism: Regalecus glesne; assembly: GCA_900302585.1. Classification (NCBI taxonomy): domain Eukaryota; kingdom Metazoa; phylum Chordata; class Actinopteri; order Lampriformes; family Regalecidae; genus Regalecus; species Regalecus glesne. Next base: position 6,661 of record OMLC01056177.1, read on the forward strand.
GCGTGCGCACAATCATGTGCATAAATCTTTTAACATGTGCTATCATTTATGTGTGCATACAAATACGTATCTAGTACATTTCTATAGGCTCTGTTAGGACATGTGTGAATGTGGAACCAAGCATGTGTACTGGTCATATACACTGATTAGCCAAAATATTATAACCACCAAAAGGTAAGTGAATGACATTGAATGTTATTCATGGTTGTTACTACGTTACTTACTAAGTCATCTGTCAAGCGGTGGGATATATCAGGCTGCAAGTAAACAGTGAGTTCTTTGAGTTGATGTGTTGGAAGCAAGAAAAATGGGACAGCCTAAGGATCTGAATGACTTTGACAAAGGCCAAATTGTGATGGTTAGGGTCAGACAATATCCAAAATGGCAGGTCTTTGTTGGGAGTTTCATGTATGCAGAGGTCAGTACCTACCAAAAGTGGTCCAAGGATAACAACTATTGACAGGATCATGGGCATCCAAGGCTCCATGATGCACATGAGAAGTGAAGGCTATATAGTCTGAGCGGATGCCACAGAAGAGCTACTCAAATTACTGAAAAAGTTAACGGTGGCTATGATAGGCAGGTGTCAGAACACACAGTGAGTGCACTGCCCCTTGCTGCGTTTGGGACTACGTAGCAGCAAAGTGGTTAGAGTGCCCATGGTGAACCCTTTCCACTACCAAAAGTGCCTACGTACGGGCACATGATCATCAGAACCAGATTATGGAGCAATGGAAGAAGGTGGCCTGGTCTAATGAATAGGTATTCTTTTACATCATGTGAATAGTAAGGAGAAGCTGTGTTGTTTAGATGGGACAGAGATGGCACCAGGATGACCTCTGAAAAGAAGACAGGTCAGTCGAGGCAGTGTGATGCTTCTAGGCAATGTTCTGCTTGGGTCCTGGCATTCGGGTAGATATTACTCTGACATGTACCACCTACCTGAACATTAAAGACCAAGTACACCCCTAAATGGTAACCAGTATTCCCTTATGGCAGTGACCTCAGGTAGTTTTAAGGTTTTGACTGATTGGTGTATGCTGCAGTTTGTGAGTGATGTATTCAGTCTTTTTTTTTCTTGGTCCATGTCACTACCTTATCTACAGACAATTTTCTTTCATGTCCATTTATCTTTCTTCTTTTGAAGAGGAACAACAGCAGCATCGTGAACAATGGCAGCAGAGGAGGCGTGAGGTGAAGCGTCCTGATCTGCAGCGTTACCATCCCATGGCTGGATATGGGCAACATCATGACAGTGAGGAGGGACAGAACACATCACTTACTCACTGTGAGGACCCCACTGCTCTGACCCCTGATTCACATGAATTTGTTCAATTGGTGTGGTGTGAGAATATGGCAGTCTCTGACGGAGTGTCAAAGAGGTGTGGCAACACAGATGGAGGGATAGGCACAGACAGAGGGGAAGAAGACAGACTCAGCGGTGATGGCCACTACAGCTTAAACTGCCAAAAAGGCTCCGGGAATCCCTGCAACCATTCACAAGAAAAAGTGGGAGGAGGAAGGGATTGTGAGGAAGATGACAGAGACCACCAGGAGCTTGCTGGGGCTCCTAAACAAACTCGAAAAGCCCGTAAGCCAGATCGAGAGTTTTATCAGCCTGGGGGCAGGAGGAATGTTCAGGGGAAGGAGTCTGGAACTGGCACTGAACAGGGTAGATCTACACCTAAGGTGAATGAACCAAAGATGGAGCTGGAATCCCAGAATGGGGCACCAACACTGGAGGGAAATAAAAATGTAACCCCTCTGGAGGAGGGTTTGAAAGACAGGAAGGAGAAAGTCAAAGGGGAGAGAAGTGGCGAGACAAACCGGAAGTCGGGGAGAAGAGATGTGGGAAAGAAAGTGTTGTCAACTGATGCCAGAGCCGAAAACCTCACCAGCAAAATAGCAAAACTGAGTGTGAAAGAGGTATTACCAGAGGGAGATGGAGACCAAAAGGGAGAAGAGGTCAGTCGCAGAAGACAAAAGGTTACTGGTGAGGAAAAGGGAAGCCAATCTGGAGCCCAGGGGGGAAATGAGGTGAAAGAGAAGAAAGAGGAAAAGAAGAAGGAAAGGGGGAAATGCAGAAGAAAGGGAGGAGACCAGGAAAAGGAAGGGAATCGGGATTTTGGGATGGAGAGAGCAGTAGCTGGCAGAGACAGAGGGGGAGAAAAGAGGAGTGAGCACAGGGCCACTGAAAAGAACAGGAGAACATCCGAGTCAAATAGAAAGAAGGATCCAGACAAGACGGGTGAAAGAAGGCAAGGCAAAGAGAGAGAGCGAGAGAGCCAAAGACGCAATGGTAACAATAACCACCGGTCCCAAGATGGAGGCAGAAGCTCTGAGGGAAACAGAAATGGAATGGGGGTTGCAGAGGGCTATGAGAGAACCCAACCAGATATTCAGACCCCATCATCAAAACGCTACTCCAAATCTGATATTCGACGGTCACAGAACCGTAACCGCACCTACAGCAGCAGCTCTGCCAGCAGCACGACCAGCTTAGATGGTTCCATGCCAGAGCTGGATAAAGACAGGGCCCAATGGATGGGTCCCAGGTGCAGGGGCATGGTCAGGGGTAAGACCACTGGAGAAATAGGGGGGCATGTCCAGAGCTGGACTACAAATGGAGAATCTTCCACAGAATCCCTGGAAGGGAGTGAGATGAGTGACACGTTGGAGGACAGAAGGAGAAGAAGGAGAAATCATGAACAGGACCTGGCTGTGGACACACAAAAGGGGGGGGAAAACGGACAGAAGGGACTTAAAGGAGGAGCCCGAGGAATCCTACGGGTATCTCTGGACAAACAGCCCACCACATCTCATTCCACTTCACCACTGAATGAGTACACCAATCCTCACAAGCAGAGCTCAGATCCTCGTGGCAGAGGGAGGGGTATTTTAGTGCTTCCCGCTCACACAGACCTCTCAAATTCACCGGAGCCTGGACAAAGGCTCCTGTTTGGTGGAAATAGAGGAGGCGCAACTGGCAGAGGAAGAGGAGGCAGAGGAGGAGGGGTTAGGCGACTCTGGGATCCAAACAACCCTGATCAGAAACCTGCTCTTTCTCGGAGCCAGCCCCCCCAGAATTCTTCTCTCCAACAGCCAATGTACTTGCAGGCAGGGGTTGGGTCCGGACAGCTTCACTTTCTGGATACAGATGATGAGGTGGTGGGGAGTCCTCCTGTCCACCAAGGGGACGGTTTTTCGACACAGCAGCAGCATCATGCTGCTGCTATAGCCTACTACAAGTTCCAAAACTCTGACAACCCTTACAACTACCCCATGGCCAACAGCAATCCTCATAATCCCAATGCTAACACCAACCAGCGCTATCCATACCCTTACCATGTAGGGCCCTACCAAATGGCCTCATCTAATGGCTTGTACCCAAACCCTGGGATGGGACAGCAGATCTGTGGGAGTTACAGGGGCTCTGGTTACCCACAACCCGGAACAGGGAGTGGTATGACTGCTGAAGAGGCAGAGCAACAGGCCAGGGGGGAGCTGGTGAGACTGCTAAGGACAGCTGACACACAGGAGCTCCAGCTCAGTAACCTGCTGTCCAGAGACAAACTGAGTACCGATGGACTTGATCGCATGGCCCAGCTCAGGTGAGCAACAAGGGGAAAATGACAGGAGAGGGTGAGTGGGAAGTAGAAGAGAGAGAGTGTGGAGAAAGGCAACGTATTCCAAAGGAGATGAAATACTAGGAAAAGTATTTACTAAAGCAAAGTATTAGTTTTTTATTCAAACCTCCAGAAATACCTAAATAAACCATCAAACAGTAAATATGGAAATGAGATAAATAGACTAGTAAAAGCTAGATTAAAGAGTATTTCAAAGTCTTTTTTTTCATCTTACTCAATTACAGATAAGACTATTTTAAAGATATCCATTGTTCTTTAATACATTTTGTTTGTTCCAGGGCAGACCTATTGACACTTTACGAGCAGGTTATTTTAACCAACATCGAGTTCTCCGATTCCCAGAACTTGGACCAGGCACTGTGGAAGAATGTCTTCTATCAGGTGATAGAGCGGTTCCGCCAGCTACTGAAAGACCCGGGTTTGGAAAACACCCCTCATATAAGGAACATGCTACTCACGCTACTGGATGAGGTAAAACAAGCTTGGTAGACTTAAGGGGAAGTAGAATTTCAAAAGAACAACAGGGAAGTAATTTGAAGTAGGCTAGAAGTGTATATGCCTATACATATTATTTTTTATTATTTTGCCAATTTATTGCCACAGGCTGGTGGAATTTGTTCTCTGCATTTAACCCATCCTACTGTATAGGAGCAGTGAGCAGCCACCATTTTGGTGCCCGGGGAGCAGTTAGGGGTTCATTGTCTTACTCAAGGACACTTTGACATGCTTTCTGCAGGACCGAGGACCAAACCTGCAACCTTCTGATCACTACACAATAGCTCTACCCACTGAGCTATGCCGCCCCCAACCTAGCCCTTCTTACTGCTAAGTTAGCTTTTCTCAGTTATTAGCACTTCTCAGTGATCACAAAATTCTACAACTGGGGTCATGTATGGCTTAATGACCAATTTAATAACTAATTTGACTACCAAATGAGGAAAAAACTTTCTTGTTTGGTGCCAGAAGATGACTAGTTTCTAAATTCATATAAGTGATTTTTTGAGCATCCCCCATAGATTTATACATGCTAAATAATCCAGGCAAGAAAATCACAAAAAAGATGTATCAGTTCATCTGTATACAGTGTTTATTGAAAGAAAAATTGCATCACTCAGAATATAGAATTATTCTATTTGCTACATGACCATGGCCAGTGGAATTTGTTCTCTGCAATTAATCCATCTTATAGTGTATGAGCAGTGAGCATAGCTGGCACATGTTTCCCAGGGAATCTGTTAGGGGTTCAGTGTCATGCTCAAGTGCACCTAGACACGGTTTCTTGCAGGGCCCAGCAACTGAGCTGCCAATCTCTGATTACTGGACAACTGTCCTACCTCCTGAGCTATGCTGCCCCATGGGCATTATGCAACTATTATTTATAAGGTTGGGGATACCTGCAGTCAGTTTAGACTGAAGATGTCACCTGTATGAATGATGAAACATTTCTTTTAATAAATAATGCATCCAGATGAATTGATTCACCTTTTTTGGACTTATAGATGTCGGATCACTGGGCTACAGTGATTGAATGTTATAAAGGTACCCTGTCATTCCGAAATAGTTTCACTCAAATCTTCTGTTTTTATTGCACATGTTCAATAATCAAGGTAAGGAAGTCACAGAAAGCAGAATCAGTTCATCTGGGCAACATTTATTGAGTGAAACATTTCAGCATCTCCACCCTTACAAACATACAGTGGCATAACCACTGAAAACAATGATCGATTTCATATCCAAAATGCCATGATTATTGTACCTAAATGACCCGATTCAACTTTTTGGAGTAATTATTTTGGTGAATTTGGACAAAGTAGTGGCCATATTATTTGTACCATTGTGTATATCAAAAATGCATGATTGATGCCACTGTCAAGAAAAGGGCATATTGGTACTTTGAGCTTCGTTTAGCAAATTTGATGAATACATTGACTACTGTCAAAGTCATCACAGATGTGAAAGCTCTGAAACACCTATATCGTGCTTAGACATTATGGTCCTGGAAATGTGTTTATTTGCTTTCGACCTCACTAGAGATTAAGGTGAACCCAAAAATGAAAATATGGATTGAGTGAAAATTGACTACATCTGGAATAAAAAGGAAAGTCTAGAAAACCACTCTACCACTGAAATAGGCTGAAATAGAATAGCATGAAATCGGTGTTTATATTCACATGGGTACCAATACCTGCATATCCTAATTTATCAGTGCTCTGATTTTTTCCATCAATTTAATGTAGACATTGAAATTGATACAGGCAAAATATGAGGGGATAATTTAAATGATCTGCATGTGGACTGGTTATGGTAATGTCTTGCTATAATACCAAAACATGTGCAAACAAAGGTGACATCTTTCCTGTTGGTGGTCTGTATAACAGTGGAAATTAGCTGAACCTTGGCTACTCAAAGAATAATTCTATTTTTTTGGATCCTTTTCATGCTTTTGATATCGTGTGTTTATTTGATATAACCCACTTACTCATTTTGTACGTATTGGTCTTTTGACCACCACTAGACATAGCTTTACAACAGTGTCTTATGGGGCAATGCAAGCCTCAAATCTGTCCTCCCAACAACGATTAAAAAAACCATAGGGCCACAGTTAGACTGTTTACATGATTTCCCACTATTACACCATAGCAATTTTTTTTAATATGTCCAGCAGCAGTTTATATTCAAAATCTCCAAAATGAAGTCAGTAAGATTATATCTTAACTGATATGCACAATGGCAGAAACTGCAACAATAAGACCCATATTTTATAGAATTCAATTTACCTTATATTTTTTATTGTTTTATGTATATATTCCTTGTCTTTTGCAGGGAGCCATTTTTTTTGATGCGCTGCTTCAAAAGCTGCAGACAGTATTCCAATTTAAGCTGGAGGACTACATGGACGGCTTGGCTATCAGAGCTCGGCCATTGCGCAAAACGGTAAAAGAATCATCTTTTTTCGGGGGGCTGCACACATTTATAAGTGTGTATATACCAGAAACATGATGTAGAATTTTAAGCCTTTGAATATTTCCACTGACACAAATCTTTCACTGCTGATACCAATTCCAAGCACAAATCATTAAGTATTGAGTGATACTGGGAACTAATTACATTTGCAGAACAATGTAGATTTAAAGCACAAGTTTGGGGACAGTGAGCAAATTCATTTTTAATAGAATTTGTTTCTTTCCTACCAGGACTGAAGTATAGGCTCCTGGCTGCGAATATATGCTACAAGTCAAGCTATTTTGCTTTTATTTATTACATGTTATTCATTGATTTGATTTGGGGGCTGTGGTAGAGCTTGTGCTTTGGTAACTGACAAGCAAGAGGCAGTTGGTTTGAACCCTCTGTGTGGCATCAGGAAGAGCATCAAGCCTTAATCCCCCAAGCTTCATTTATGCCAGTTTTCACACCCACTACATGGAGACTAATTGTGACACATAAAACTGACGTCTCTCATTCACTGATTTTGACACCAGATTATTCTCTTAAGAAAACTTACTGATACAGAGAATACATTTTAACCTAGTATGAGTAGTATCAACATCAGTATCTCTATGGGGATCCCTAATTGTCATGAATGGTAAGAATTTAATGAAGGGAGTTATTTTTGCAAAGTCAGAAATTATGAAGCAATGTTCATGTTACTAATTCTAGATGCCACGTTTGGCAATGTCTTGATGCATGCGCAATAATGCAGGTATGGAAATCACAAAAAGAGGTGAATCAGTTCAACTGGATCAGTAGTTTATTCAGAAACGTTTCATCACTCAAACAGGTGACATGTTCAGTCTGAGCTGACTGCAAGCTGACTCTTATAAACAGTATATGGATACCACAACCCGTTGGTAGGCAGTAATGATAACCACCATTTTCAGAACTCCATGGACTTTGTTGAGAAGGTGAGGGACATTGACATGGAGGAGGATGAAACGATGGTCTCTTTTGAAGTTATGTCTCTATTCACATGTGTCCCTGTTGATGAGGCAGTTGAGGTGGTCCGTAAGAAATTACAGCACGACTTCTCCCTCAGAGACAGGACCACCCTTAACTCTGACCAAGTGTGTCTGCATCTGAAACTGTGTCTTCAGTCTACGTACTTCAGGTGTAGGGGGCAATATTACAGGCAGAAGCATGGGTGTGCTATGGGTTCCCCTGTTTCTCCTATCGTGGCCAACTTGTATATGGAAGAAGTAGAGAGGAAAGCTCTGGCTTCATATCCAGGGAATCCTCCTAGTTACTGGTTAAGGTACTCGGACGACACCTGGGTTAAATTTAAATCTTAGGACATACCACATTTCACTGAACACATTAACTCAGTGGACACCCACATCAAGTTCACCAGGGAGGATGGAAAAGATGACATGTTGGTTTTCCTGGATTGCAAGGTTAAGATTGGTGTTGGGGGACAGTTGATTGTCAGTGGGTACTGCAAACCCACACATACGGATCAGTATTTACGGTTTGACTCCCACCACCCTCTGGAGCATAAACTGGGACTCTTGACCAACGGGCTGACAACGTCCCCACTGACTCAGCGGCTGGGGAGGGAGAGAAATCCCATATCAAACAGGCCCTGGTTATGTGTGGTTACCCTAACTAGGTGTTTTTGAAAGCCAGAAAGCCTCCCAAACAGTGCTCCAGCCAAGTGAGGTGAAAAGAGGAACCCAAGCGCAGACCGGTAGTGATTCCATATGTGGCGAGAGTGTCAGAACAGTTGAGACGTGTATTTTCCAAACAGTTTCTCCAAACCCCTGAACACACTGTGTCAAAAGTTGGTCCACCCCAAGGATTGGGTCCCCCGGCACAAACAGAGCAATGTAGTGTATGCTATTAAATGCCAGGAGGACTGCAGTGACTTGTACATAGGGGAGACCAAACAGACGCTGGCTAAGAGGATGACGCAGCATAAGAGAGCCAACACGTCAGGCCAGGACTATGCGGTCTACACTCATCTACAGGCTAGTGGCCACTCATTCAAGGATGGTGATGTTCACATCCTTGATAGGGAGGAACAGTGGTTTGAAAGGGGGATTAAAGAGGTCATTTATATGAAGAGGGAACGACCATCGTTGATTAGGGGTGGTGGCCTTGAAAGTACATCTGTCAGTGTCTTACAATGCCATGATTGCAAATATTCCCCAATCCTTTGTGAATGGTGCTCATTGCCACTGAATGTGCAGTTGATCACCCAACTCTCATATGAAACCAGCCTATTGTTGTGTGGTATCAGTGTACTGTTTATGGGGAAGGGGCTTGCAGTCAGCTCAGACTGAAGAAGTCACCTGTGTGAGTGACGAAACGTTTCTGAATAAATTTCTGATCCAGTTGAACTGATTCACCTCTTTTTGTCACGTTGGCCAATATTCAAATTGGATATAATTTAGGAGCCACCCTACCCCTAATTTTGGTGTGGCCTCTTCTGGGAGGTCGCCATTCAGAACAGAGTTAAAAGGGGTAGAATTTAATACAGGTAGAGAATACTTTATCTGAAATCCCAAAATCTGAACACTTAAAACATATGAAAGTTTTTTTGAATGCTGAAATGACACGCTACAAATGGAAGCCACAAATGGAAAATTCTACCAAGTGTGGGAAGGTTCCACTACATGCAGCTGTTGTGCACTGCTATGAGATGTGTCTTCACCAGCCCTGGGTGGGGTTTCTCAAGCTCAACTGAGTTGGCATCAGTTCGTTTTCAGCAGTTGCCTGACAACATGTAATGCCTTCATTATTCATAGTGATTACTGCATGTTTTGTGCTCTGTGGTCTGAGAATTTATTGAAATTGTGGTAAAGGCCTGCAGATAGCCACCATGTGGGTAATAGTGAAAAAAGAAAGAGAAAACATTTATCTTCATCTATAACACAGAAAGTCAAGTTGTGAGTGTGAAGTGACAAACTGCAGAGTTTGGAGTTGGAACAATTACCTTTCAACAGCCTGAAGGAACAGAAGGACAAACTTTTAAAGTTCCATGAACTTTATGTACAAAGTTAAGGAAAATTAGAAAAACATTACGTAGGGCGAAAAATGAAGATATTGATCATGTTTAAACATTTTTTAAATATTTTAGTTATTTTTTTTCAGCTACATGACACATGCTGGTGGAATTTGTTCTCTGGATTTAACCCATCCTACTGTATAGGAGCAGTGATTAGCTGGCAGGTAGTACTTGGGGAGCAGTTAGGGCTTTAGTGTCTTGCTCAAGGAGACCTCAATATGCTTTTTGCCGGACCGGGGGTCGAACCGGAAACTTTACTATTGCCAGATGACTGCTCTACCCACTGAGCTATGCTGTCCCCTATTTGTATAGCCTATTAGTCAAATACTTCCATTTGGTGGTTGAGCCAAAAACTATGTTCACTATGATCTTAGCAACATTTTTAGAGACAAATTGAGGCTTGATATCTAATTCTGTTCTTAGAACTGTGCATGTAATCATTTTAATAACAATATCAGTTTAAATATTATTTTGGTTTTGTCAATGTGTTTCCCAGGTGAAGTATGCTCTCATCAGTGCTCAGCGCTGTATGATTTGTCAGGGAGACATAGCCCGCTACCGGGAACAGGCCAGCAATTCTGCCAACTATGGCAAAGCCCGCAGGTAAGCAATGAGCAAAATATTTTTCTCTGCCAATTGTAGATGGTAAATTTCAGTTTATGTGAAACTTGTTGCACACATCTGCAAAGGCACTGCATAATAATTTATTAGTTGGCTTTTTGAACTGGACTTATTTAGGAGAATATAAATCCAATGAATGTGAATCTTGTTGAACAAATGTCAATCAGTGCATGTCGTACAGATGCACATCCAGGATGGAATGTCATTCTTTCTAAGAAATTGGGTTTTGATTGGTTACTATGGGCATAGTTGGTCTCATGGTTCTAATCTCTCGGTGAGTTTGGTAGCTGCCATAAAGCTGGCATCAAAACTGGACCATGGAGGAATGTACAAAGGTGGCCTGGTCTGATAAAACATGTTTTCTTTTATATTATTGAACTGTTGGGTTAGTGTGTATTGTTTATTGTTTGGGGAGCAGAGGGCACCTGGATGCACTTTAGGAAGAAGGCAAGCTGAAGGAGGCAGTGTGATTCTCTTGGCAATGTTTTGCTGCGAAACTTTGGGTCCTGGCATTCATGTGGAAGTTACTTTGACACATACCACCTACTTAAACATCATTGTTGACCGAGCCCACCCCTTAATGATAACCGTATTCCTTGATATCAGTGGCCTCTTTCTACAGGTTAACATGCCTTGCCAAACTGAAAAAAAATCAGGAATTGTTTGAGGAACATTATAAGGAGTGTCTTGATGCATGCTCAATAATCCAGGTAGGGAAATCACAAAAAGAGGTGAATCTGTTCAACTGGATCAGACGTTTATTAAGAAACGTTTCGTCACTCACCAGGTGACCTCTTCAGTCTGAGCTGAAAACAAACATCCCCCTCCTTATGTCTTGATGCATGCTCAATAATCCAGGTAGGGAAATCACAAAAGAGGTGAATTTGTTCAGCTGGATCAGAGGTTCATTTTAGAAACGCCAGGAAGGGTCCCAGACAGAGCTCCAGCCAAGTGGAGCGAGGGGAGGAGCCGAAGCTCAGACCGGTAGTGATTCCGTATGTGGCGGGAGTGTCGGAACAGCTGAGACGTATATTTTCAAAACATCGCGTCTCGGTTGCTTTCAAACCCCTGAACACACTGCGGCAAAAGTTGGTCCACCCCAAGGACCGGGTCCCCCGGCACAAACAGAGTAACGTAGTGTACGCTGTTAAATGCCAGGAGGACTGCAGTGACTTGTACATCGGGGAGACCAAACAGACGCTTGCAAAAAGGATGGCGCAGCATAGGAGAGCCAACACGTCGGGTCAGGACTCTGCGGTCTACACCCACCTACAGGCGAGTGGCCACTCATTCAAGGATGATGATGTTCACATCCTTGATAGGGAGGAACGCTGGTTTGAGAGGGGGGTGAAGGAGGCCATCTACGTGAAGAGGGAGCGACCCTCGCTGAATAGGGGCGGTGGCCTGAGAGTACACCTATCC
>OMLC01056180.1:0-19220 GCA_900302585.1 Regalecus glesne
TCAGTCTGAAGAAGTCACCTGGTGTATGAGGGAACGTTTCCAAATAAACTTCTGATCCAGTTTAACTAATTCACCTATTTGTTGTGATCTCCATACCTGGATTATTGAGCATGCATCAAGACACAATGTCACATTCTTGAACTTTTTATGCTTTTCTTTCTCTCCTGTAGATGTCCTACTTAGCCTTTCTGATGTTGTTCTCCTATACCGTCTTGGTGAAGATGGAGGATTGGCCCAGTATTCAGGAATGGCTGGTTATAGCATACATCCTGTCCACCGCAATGGAGAAAACCAGAGAGGTGAGAGCCTTGTGGACAGCCTTGACTCAGAGAGTCACTCATACATTTGTCTGCTATCAGATTAACAGCTAACAATGGGCCTTCATTCAATCACATGAGGACACTTTATAATTTTCCCTTTGTTCTGCTACATGTGAGCTTTGAGGCTCTATCTAAGTAATATAGACTAGAGTTAAACACGGTCAAATATCAAAAGTAAGCAAACAATCACAATCAGTTTACTGGCTGTGTAGATTTTCACTACATGGTATTTGACTTTGGTTTCATGTTTCTCACGGGTACTTCACATAGAACGGCAACACAACAAGCAGCAACAACATATGTGAATTTTCCTAACAGCTGCCTGCACACATAAGCACTATTAGAGTGATTAATTTCTTAACTAAGAGGTTATTGATCTTGGTAAAATCTACATCAGTTTGAATGGTATAGAAATAGTATAAATAAAATTGACTAGTTGTAGTTAATCAATCCAATCTTTCTGTCCATTTAAATATAGCCCTCATTACTAAAACGGCATTTAGTGCTGCCACTTTCTCTTGCTGTCTTCTTTGTCTCGCTCTCTTCTTTTTTTCTCACCAATTCCCTCTTTTGTCACTGTTGGTGCTCATGTATGCGTTGACAATATCATTCTGCTTGAGTATTTTGAAAAGCTCTAATAAGATAAACAGAAAACTTTATTTGGTATACTGAAATACAACTACATGATAATTTTGTGCAAACAATGTTTGTCAGGTACTGATGTCAGAACCAAGGAAGCTGAGCCAGAAGCTGAAAATTTGGTTCTCAGAGTACTGGAACATATCTGATTTCCTTGCCATCCTGCTCTTCCTTGTTGGACTGGTGTTACGTTGGCATGGAGGCTCCTTCAAAACAGCTGGGCGCATCAGCTACAGCCTCGACATCATCTTCTGGTTTGTCAGGGTGATGGATCTGTTGGCAGTAAACCAGCACGCTGGACCTTACCTCACCATGATCACCAAAATGGTCTGTACACACCATGCAGTATTTGCTGAAAGTGTAAGACTTGGATATCATGGATTATTAATGTTGTAATAATAATACATATCATTTACAGAACTCTTTTTGAGATACACAAAGATGCTTTACTAAGTCAAAACAAACATAGAAACAACACATCAAAAATATTTAGCACAACATTAATCACACATTGAAAGTGATACTGAAGAGGTGAGTTTTGATAAAAGATATGAACGTGGACAGATCAGTGTATGAGCACCATGATGTTGCATGAGGTTACCAAATGGAAGCATGTAAAGGATGAACAGGAGAGAACCATTTACTTAAACTTGGCGGACACTTTTGTACAGAGGAGCAGTGAAGGAGGTGCACATGTTGATGTTGATGAACTGTTGTCTGTTTGTGAGATAAATGGTAAATGGACTAGTTCTTCTATAGCGCTGTTCTAATCTAGTGACCACTCAAAGTGATTTGCAGGATTGTTTGTAGCCTATTGGTAAAGAGCTGATATTCTATTTCAAGTTCAATGTCCAAAAAAATGAAATTTTAAGATTTATGACAAGATGGCTCACTCATCAAAACACAATGGATTTAAAAAAAATCTGTTTTGCTCTCATGTGTCTGCCCAGACCAGAAACATGTTCTTCATTTTGGTGATGATGGCGATTGTGTTGCTGAGTTTTGGAGTATCCAGAAAGGCCATCCTATCTCCGGATGAAGAGCCTTCTTGGAGCCTAGCCAAGGATGTAGTCTTCCAGCCTTACTGGATGATGTTTGGAGAAGTCTATGCTGGAGAGATAGATCGTGAGGAACTCACACAAACACCTTGACATTTTCCTTAGGGACAATTTAGGCCACAGCTAAGATAGGCTTTTCTTCTTTGGAGTGTTACTAAAAAGTTATTGGGTATTGATTGGTGCTCATTTTGGAAGTAGTTAGTAACATATCAATCACAGCAATATGGGTTTTACAACATTAGATAAAAGATGAAAATTTATACTGCTGTAGAAACACAGTACAGTACTGTTGTACATTAACAAGTAATGCATTTCTGACCATTTATATATATACATATATATATTCATTGTGTGTGTGTGTTACTGTTAACAGCATGTGCTGGTGGTCGGCAGTGTCCCCCTGGCTCCTTTCTCACGATCTTCCTCCAGGCTGTGTATTTGTTTTTTCAGTATATCATCATCGTCAACATCCTCATTGCATTCTTCAAGTAAGTGAAAATGATAAGGATCTATGCGATGTTGCCCTTTTGATACAGCTTTTTTTCCATTCAGTTATTTTTCATGATATTTGAATTGCAAAATCGGTCTGGATATATCAATCAAGAGTGTCTGTATATTACTGACATTTTCTTATCAAATAGAGTCCAGTTATTTCCCCCAAATAAAGTTAGAAGCTATTTTTGCTATTTTGTAAGTGACCTTAGAATGTTGTGGTTGATATACCCCATGCATCATATTTGCAGCTGTTTGATAAGAGCTCCTGTGCAGTGGGTTACATAGTTTACATGGTTGTATGTTTATTTCCTCACAACAAGCAATGTCTACTTTGACATGGCATCGACATCCAATAAGCTGTGGAAGTACAACCGCTACCACCTCATTATGACCTATCAGGAGAGGCCATGGCTGCCACCACCACTTATCATCCTCAGCCACATGACCCTAGCTGTGAGTGCCATCCATAGGAGATTCAGTGGAGAGGCTGAGCAGGTGGAGAGAGGTTCTGGGCTCAGTAAGCAGTATAGTATTATTTGATTTTGTGTGCGTGCATGCATTTGTGTAAGAGGTATTCATCTGGTCATTTACATCTGGTGATGACTGAATTGATTTTCATACCAACTTCACAATATATAATGTATCTGTGTATTCCCCCCTCACACATACACACAGAGCTATACCTAGGTCGTGATGATCGTAAGAAGCTCCATGAGTTTGAGGAGAAATGTGTGCTGATGTACTTCCTTGAGAAGAACGAGGGTCTCCACAGTAATACGATCAACAGGATCAGAGCCACTTCTGAGAGGTTGGATTCCTACTATGTTCTGCTATAAGCTAAATCCTTTCATTCAGTTTAGTGGCTTGCAAGCTCAGTGATAAAAGCATCGTTGCCTCATGGTTTAGTCCTTGTCCATCTGTGAGGAGCTGTTGCACCCTCTTGTGTGTTCACACGGTCCTCTGTAAGGTATACTGTCTTTGATTTTTACCACAGTCCAAAGACACATATGCAAGACACATAGGAAACAAAACCAGTGATCATTTTATGAAACTAGCGATCAGTTTTATGTCATCATCAACTGCTTATTTTAAGTCAAGTTGCAGATCTGCTCGTGCCAGCAATCATTGTGGGCGGAAGGTTGGGAAATACCCTGGACAGATTGCCAGTCCATCACAGGGTAGGCTGTGGGATTAAACCCAGATGCTCTTGCTGAAACCCTGTGGTGGGTTCAAACCCACTGGCATAAGAATGCATTTGCATGCATATGACCCACTATGATTGACAGTTCCCTCAACGGGTTCAACTGTTATGTAGCTGTGCTGTTTATAAAGTGGTGGATACCTGCAGTCAGCTGGGATTGATGAAGTCACTTTGATGAGTGATTATTTTTTCCTGCCACTAAAATTTGTGTCCAGATGAACAGATTCAACTCTCTGGGACATTGGATCTCCAATGATCATTTTGATCAAGATGACTATTACCAGCCGAAGAAGCTGATTCACCCATCATATTGTCAAAATCAACGAAATATTCAGCCAGGATTTTGGAAATAGATTATTGCTAGCAGTTCCTCTATATCTTAGGCTAAGATTCAGCATGAGTTCTTATTTTTGAAACACCTGAAACCATCCCCCTGTACAAAAATAATAGCAGCAGTAAAAGTGACATTACAACAGGAACCAGAAGAAGCAAAACTTAAAGAAAAAGTTCAATTTCTGTAGGGTTCCTTTCCATAAAGTTGCCAGACACTTATAATAAGAATTTGAGTCTGTCAGTGATAAAATAAGCACTTCTGGTGGGCTTGCTGTGCGCACTTGCCCAGGCAAATTACATTGCAGTCCAGACCAACTCAAAAATTTTCTCCCAATTAGTCATTTAGAAACTAGTATGTTTGAAAAATAGGACCCAGATTTAAAAAGACCAGACTTACCTGATGTTGTTTTGTGTGTATGTCTCATTACCCACTAGAGCTGAGGAGATGTGCATGATGGTTGGGGAGGTCTCAGAGAAGGTCCATTTCATCCAGGAAAGTTTATCAATGTTGGATGGTCAGCTTGGTCAACTTCAGGATCTGTCAGCTCTGGCTGTGGACACCCTCACTCTGCTCTCTGTCTCTAACAATCATCATCAAGAAGATGTGCGCCTGGCCCAGTGTCAACAAGCTAGACCTTCTCGCCAACTTCTACCTCACAGCTGGACCCTTCCACATAGAGGTGGGAGAAATGGAGAGGTCCTTAATATGTGGCGAGTTCCGGCCAAGGCATGCAGAAGTACTCCACCCTCGTTCTTGAGGAGTGTTACTCCAGCTGCAAGCAGACTGGCCTCGCTGGACTGTCATGTTGTGGCTAGAGATGGCAGGGAGAAACAACCAGGACACACTGAGGAGGGGGAGGCAGGGGAGGAGGAGGTAAGGTGTCCAAAATATACCTACTCTATTCTGTTCTTAAAATGCTGTTATTAGACTAAATCAATGCTTTTCAGGATTATAGCTTTAAATGGGATATAATTTCAGTTTTTATCTCCAATTTCCCTCTGCCCTTTCTCAGGAAGCTCACTCTGCTGATACACATTTTAATGGTGAAATGAGTCAGACTGGTTACCGATGTGCATCCCAGGGTCCTCTACCTCACCTTCATGGAGGCAAAGGGATTGTTGGAGGACATAGGGAACAAACCCTCTGTGAATCCTGTGGAGCATCTCGCTGTGGTTCTCCTCCTGTCCCCTGGCCTGGAGATGGAGGTCTAGAGCACTATCACCACAAATTGTGGATTTGTGACCCGGACCTGTACCCAAACCAGGAGGAGACTTCCATGGAAGAGGAAGAAGAGGAGGAGGAGGAAGAACAGGAAAAGAAGAAGGAAGAGGAACAGCCATCTAATTTGAATTCATCCAGAGCCTCTGATCGTGCCATGATGCTGTCTGACCCTCAGAGTATCCCAGAGGGTTTGGTAAATCCTGCTTTCTGTCCAGATGATAGCCATTCAAGGCAGCAATTAAGACTTTCCAGCTTTTGGGGACCAACCAGGAAATCCCCTAGATGTGGCTGGCTGTCCAGGGACCCTCCTTTTGGTTACTCTAGGTCTCTGTCTTCCAGTGTGGAAAATATGACTTTCTCTGGTGCACCCCTGAGTCCACAGCAGGGATCATTCCCCTTCCTTGATGGACCAATGAACAATGAGAGTTTGTCAGGGGGGAGGGGACTTAAAGATGATACCACACTACAGGGCAGCAGTAGCCAAGGTACTAACTTGTAAATGGTGCTAGATGGGTTGACACATTTATTTCTACAGATCACCGGTCCATTTACCATTTTACCATTACTGTTCATTATAATCAATGATCATGATTTTCATCAGAAGTAGTTGGGATGAAAAGAGAAAACTGATTAATTGAAGATTTTTTCCCGCATGTAAATGATATATTAGTTTGTTTCTTATTCATTCTTTACTGTCTGACATTATTCAGCTGTTCAGTTGACCTACTGATCCATCATTTTTATTTAATTAAACTTTTTGTATGTGCCAATATGACAAAATGGTTATAACTCAAATACAAAACATGGTATCTAAGTTAAAAAGAATTCAAGCAATTGTTTATTATGAATATTTTAAAGCAGATTGAGCTTTTGCTTGACACTTTGTAGAAGAGTGGTTGGTGGTAGTGTGCATTGCTGGATTCCTCTTACAAACCAGTGAGCTGTTCACAATTATACAACCACATTTAATGATAAAATTTGATCAGAAAAAATAGAAATTAATTCTTTTTTCTTCATTTAATTTAATTTTGCATTTCCCAGAGTGGTCTGACTCCTCTGACTTAGGCCAGGTCTCAGGAAGCAAAGGGAGATGTCAGATCAGGAAGACAGTGAAGATTCATGAGGAATTCCCAGATGCTGTAAGATTCTTTTTCTATTTTAGCACAACACCAAATGTGTTTTATGCATTTGCCTCAACGACACATTTCCAAGCTTATAACATCCCTTTTAGACTCCACCCCCTAAAAATCTCAACAGTTGCTTTATTTTCCAATTAGTGCTATTTCCCCTAAAACACCTCTTTCTCCTACCTGGGACAGATGAGCAAACATTCCCCTGTGTCTGATAAACACTGGAAGAGTAACAGAAGATTATTAGGAGGACAACTTACCTGTCGGTCTGCTTCAACCAGCCTCAGCCAGCTCAGTAAGGAATCATCAAAATATGATGTAAAGCTTGAAAAAAAGGGAAGAGCCATAGCTTGAAGGGGGATGATGTTAGTTTGCTCTAGCCTGTTTCAACCATCAACCTTATGGAGAGATTGTCCATTCATTAAAATCTTGGCATACAGAAACAGGAGAAGCCTGATGGCATGTAGATGGAATGTGTTGTTTTGTCACACTCACTCTCTAGTTAACTCATTATGGTATTGACCAAGTTCTTAAATGCAGATCATAGCTAGAGCAGGAAAATATGAATATATTGAGATTAATTTTAGCTTTGTTTTCAAGAAGTGTTTTTTTCCCCCCCAAAAAAATTCATTGTCTTAGATTTTGAACCCATGGAGTTTCTGAAAAAAGAAGCATTTTCATTTCTGGTAAGAATGTGGTGAACACTGGTGTTATAGGTAAAATGTGTAAATGATTATAAAATATATTATTGACAGTGGAATAATTGTCATACCATTTACATACAGGATCTACAAAGCCTCACTCAATCAGTATGGAGCAGTTGGGCCAGATCTGTGGGCCGCAGGCCCTCGTAAGTTGAACCTGAATTCTTTGTTTGTCACTAGATGTCAAAGATGAGAGTAGGTGAGTTAATCTGCTGCAAATTTGTTAGTGTTAGTGCTGTAAGTGTTAGTGCTGCAAGTTTCGTAGCACTAAGAAATGCTGTGCTGATAATTCAGAACAAGTGTCTGCTTATTTTTGTCTGTTGCAGCTTACAGAGTGGGATCGCCACCGAAGGTATTTCATAACATAGATCAATATCTTCTGATTAGTTTTTGTACAGTTACCCGTTTGTTCATTAAATTGATATTTGTGTTTATTTGTTTCTTGTGTACATTTTAGCCAAGAGCTCCTCATTCCACTCAAACGATGATCTGTATCCTCACTACTCGGGTATTAAGACAGCAAAGAGAGCAGATGATCTTTCTCAAGTGCTACTGTGCTATAAGAGTGGCTGATCACACTCAGCCAACCAGTTTTGTTTCAAATATTATATACGTACAAAATGCCATCAGATCTCCACTACTTCTATCAATTGTATGGTTATGATTAGATTGTATTTGTACTGTCTTTATCTGTTAACAGCTATGGAGCGAAACAATCTGATGAGACTGGCACATACCATTCCATTCACTCCTTTTTCCGTTCTGGGTATGCTTTCTGTTCAGTCTCACTTCACGCTCGTTCAGCATATGACATCATCATTCTGTTGTTTAGTGACAAATGAGTCTTCTGCCTGTGGCGTGTCTATCTATCACTTTGTTTGCATCTGTCTCTAGCAGGTGACGAGGTAAGCATCTATTATTTGGATGAGGTGCCCTGTGATACCAACACAGGATCTGGCTCAAGTCACAGTTATGGCTGCGGTACTGTCTCCTCCTGGTCATCACAAGGTCTTTCTGCCATACTGGCGCCCCTCTCCAGTGAGGAGGGCTCATTGGATGGGGGTCTTTACAGGGGCACTAGGGTTCTCTGCACTTGGGCTGAGGGGGAGGTTCTCAGACCCGGTCTGGTGTATGTCGTCAAAGCAATCAGGCCCGAAGCAGTTTGTGCCTGGCAGAAGCACTTCCATGGTAGCACTACACTGCAGCTTTGTCTAAGGGTAAACATGTCAAACAATATCTGCCAATGTTTGCTGTGACTGTAATGCAATATATTTGTGCTCTCTGGATCTTCATAAACCTCAGTTCTCACCACTGGTGATCTAAAAAAGGTTTTCAGTTTGAAAGTCTAAGTTCACCCTCATATACTCAAGTCTGTCTTCATCCGCATATATACACATGCTCTTTATATTCACTTTGATCTATTTTATCTTCATGTTTATCATCTTTTCTCTTGCATCCTCTAAGGAATGTCAGCAGCAGAGAGCAGCCCAGAAGATGATGGATGTTTTCAACCAGGTCAAACCAAAGGACATACAGTGCTCTCCCAGGTCTGGTGAAGAATACAAGTTCTTCCTCTTGTTTTTATTTAGCTTCATGTCTCTGTGATGATAGATTCCTCTTCTCTCTACTAGATTTCAGGATCGCTCTCTTGTCCTGTGGCATTCAAATGGCCAGTGGCTAACTATCGAGGAGAACATAGCTGGAGAGTTTCGCAAGTACAACAACAAAACAGGAGAGGAGATTGTACCTCTGTGCTCACTAGAGGAAACACTTCTTGCCTTTTCCCACTGGAGCTATGAATACTCCTGTAGAGAGCTACTGATATTGGATATACAAGGTAAGTCCTGGGGTCCAGGTGTCAGGTCTTGGGTCCCAGGCTTTGGGTGGACTGTGATGACCTCTACTTGGTAGCTAGGGTTCTGGATGGTCCTCGCTGGCCATATCCTCTTACTTAACTAATGCAGCAGCAGCCCCGGTTTTTCTCCAATGCATGTTGTCAGTCATATACACTGGCTTGAATAAATACAGATGAATATCCAAGTCAACCAAAGCACTGTAAAATGTATCCTCATCCATAAGATCCTCTGCACTCATGCCATTTCCACTGTTGGAATTGAAGTTAGTTTGGAATACAATGTGAAGAGAACAAGGAAGCTTTGTTTTTGAGTGGCATCTAGAGCATGCCCCTTGGCTGAGGTGAAGGCAGAGAACCATGGGCAAGCTGAATATGGTCCTAGTTCTTGCTTGTCACCAAATTATATTACTGACGCACCCAATAATGATGCTGGTACTGGAAAAAGAACAGATTTTCTAATTATGTCACATAGACACAGAGAACATTGGCAGAAACTGCAGGTGTTTTTCGCACTATATCCCCAATTTGGATAACTAGAAGAAAGGTTGGAAATTTGCGAATTGGTCCTTTAAGTGAGCTGAATGCCTGTGTCTCATGCCCATGTGTATGTGTATGTTTGTATGTCTATCTAACTTTCCCTTATGGACTGTCTGTTCTGTTCTTGACAGGTGTGGGAGAGGAGCTAACTGACCCATCAGTCATTAGGGCAGATGATCAAAGGTGCATTAACCGGAATTGCAGTACCAAGGCTATGAAGGAACTTAGGTTTGCTTCAGCTTCCCTCACGATGCTGCTTCAATTTTGTTAGTGAATTTCAGCATGTATTGACAAAAGACAGATGAAACTTTTTTTCAGTACTGACCCTGATACTTTCCCCCAGCAGCAACAGTAATGCTTCCAGTAGCAGTACTGGTGAAGTACCATTTGGTCCTGACAACTTGGGAGATTCTGCCATCTATAGCTTCCTACAGAATCATACTTGCAATACTCACTGTCACAGAATGGGCCTTGTGGGTAAGAAAACATGCACATGCTGACAGGTCAGAGAGGTCTATTTTACATGTTATTATCAGTCCCCAGATTGTGGGGGTTGAACTTCTTAAAGTTAGGTGAATGGCAGAAGTTGGGGCAACATAGCTCAGCGGGTAGAGCGGTCGTCTGACAATCGGAAGGCTGCAGGTTCGATCCCCAGTCCTGCACAAAGCAGGTCGAGGTGTCCTTGAGAAAGACACTGAACCCCTAACTGCTCCCCGAGTGCCATATGGTGGCAGCTCACTGCTCCTATACAATAGCATGGGTTAAATGTAGAGAATTCCAAATTTCCCCTTATGGGACTTATAAGGGAATAAAAAAAATTAAAGTACGTTTGTGTTTTTGAGAGAGCGAGCAAGAGAGATAGAAATACATTTAAGACTGAACACAAAAGTAAAATACTTTACACGAGAATCTTTTTGCCTGTTTGCTCAGTGCTCCTGCTTTATTTTTTTAGTTCCACTTTTGCTCGAGCATGCACGTGTAAATGTGCGAGTATTTGTATGTCACCTCTATGTCATCACTCAGGAGGCCAACATTGGCTCCGAGATTAATCCCCAACAACTTCAAATGAAGACAACACACCAAATACCAACTAATTAAGCCACGAGTGTTCGTTTATTTCTATGACAACAGTAGTGGTTGAGATATGGGGGTGGGCCCTGCTTTGTGCGTTGTGCTGCGCGGCCTTTGATTACGTATTAATCATGTCTTTGTGCTGGCAATGTGCTGCTGAGACATTAGCTTTGATTAGCTATTAATTAATGTCTCTGGGTACACGCGGTACTGGCATCTAGAGGATATCTGCTCAGAAAGAAAACTGTGCTCAAAACAAACAAGCCCAGCAAACAAACACACAAACACTTAGACACACTTGTTTTGATATTTCAAAGGTGCTTTGTGTTTCCTCTTCCTCTTCTTGTGTCCTTTCCAAGATTTCCCCAACAAATCAAACCAAATTATTCATGTCGGATGCATGGACTTCCTCCCAGGCCTGTCAGTATTCTCTTTCTTGTGGTAATGACTGCGTTGTTGGAGCGACACATCTCTGACTGTTGTTTTTGTTGTTCAGATTTAAGGAGGGGTTTGGACAGCCGTGAAAGTGATGGAGAAGCAGAGATGGGATCAGCGGAGGAGGTAGAGGACGATGAAACCAGAATGTAACCTTTGACCCAGGAGGTAGGGAACACATGCATTCCTACATGGTGACATGAACGCACATGTTTTTTTCTGTGAAAATAGTAGTGATGATGATTGTCATCTTCACTTGCCATAAGTCTGGCCTTAACCAATGCTAAAGTATCTTCAAGAGGAAACTTAGACTATTGACAACACCAAATTTTTGAATATTGAAAAATATATGTCAGACATAATTGGCACTTTATTGACATTTTTGTGACTGGAAACCAGAAATTGTGCTTATTTCTAGCCGAGAAGTCGCCTGAGCAAATTCAAATTCTATAAAAAGGGTAAATGTGAAGAGGGAGAAAGTCCCATTTAGAAAGTGTGTCATTAGGTATCACAATACCAGACAATTTTGAGCATAAGGAGATTAATATTATCCAGTTTTAATTATAACACTTAACTGAAATCCTTATTACAACTTGTATATGGTTCATTGATATTGTTCATTTGATAAGGTGATATCAATGAATGAATACTGTTTTATAGTGTTGAAAATGTTCTGTTTGCCAAAAGTAAAATAGATTGAAACATAGTCAATTGATGTCTTTTCATCAGAGAAAATAACAAGGCAATAATGCACCCATAAAATTTCATTTATTTTTCTTCCCACAACAAAATGTCTACAAAAGCGATAAAATATAGATTTTAACAAAAATCACTTCAGACCTTCACATTGTATGTACATGTATAAGGAGGAGACACTAAGGGCTTTGCACCAGTCTGAACTTCACTCCATGCTGATCCACCAAATGAGAGTATTCGTAGCTCTAATAAATACACACATGCACATTCACACACACACTCACACATATTCCCTCTTTTTGTCTCTCCTGGGCACATGCTTGCTCATTCATACCTGTTCATATGTAAATGACAGGTATTGTTACAAAAAAAGCTGTGAGGATCATCGGTGGAGTCAAAGTTCAGAGTTCAGCAAAATCCCTTTTCACCAAATGAAAAAAGCAAACAGTCGAATGTAATCAAATACACACATTTGCCTTAGGAGTGCCCCTTTTTTGATTGGCTCTTAAGTAAACTCACACAGTAAAGCATCTACGTCCCATTCTGCCAATCCCTCCTCTCTCCTCACTAGCTATGGCACTTTGAAAAAAAAAAGATTCTTTTTTTGTTTTGTTTTATTAGTTCTGTGTAAAAGAGGTTCTGCAGCCAAAGTACCTTTTAGGATTTGGTTACAGATTGCTACATTTTATTTTGTTTGTTCTTGCTGGGACGCAAAGACATTCTAAACAATAAATTAATGATTTTCTGACACTGCTCCAATTGCACGCATGTGGAACGCATTAAGAAGTTTAAACATAGCATCACTAGAACAAAGGTGTCTTGCTCCAGCTCTGTTTGTTTTATCTGTTTGTCGCTCACACACACACACACGCGCGTGCACACACACACACACACACACTCACATACACACTTGCAGTTATTTTCTCAGGAAGGAGGTCGGGTTGGGGTGTATTTGACTAAGTTTACGAAATTAATCTTTAAGTAAGTACATAAAAATGTCAGCGTGCTTTTGAGCTTGTGTGGTCGTCACCTCCAGTGCACGCTTCGCGACATCAGTCTGTGTTGATGGAGTATAAGAAGGCGCATGATGCGTTCAGCCTCTCACACTGAACAGGCTACTCCATAACATTCAGAATATAATACCCTCCCCACATCATTCCCTCCCACAGCAGGACAGGAGACTGCTCCATTTCAATAAGGCCAGTTCAGAAAGGGCAACTCATTGTCTGGTCTTGCTAAAATCACACATTCACAAATCAGAGGAAAAAAGAATAAAGAAATCATTCACATTTCAAATTGAAAAATACATTTTACGTACATTGCATATAAATAAAAGTCTTTTTATTCAAAATTATTATGAATTATGGGGAAATATGCAGTTTTGAATTGACTCAATTAAAGTGGAACTTGCCCCAACCTGCCAGAGCCCCACCCCCAACCCAAACCCAGAATATCATGAGAAGAGAAAACACAAATAAGCCCCAAAAGTTTCATTGCCATGAAACATCATGCAAATAGAACAGAACAACAATAGGCTAATAGTAATAGAAGAGTAGTAGTCATAATAAGAACAATAATAATAGTAAATAGTAATAAAATAAAAAATAATCTTACAATGCAAACATGACAGCAGTAATTGCCTCCGGTTCTTATTGCTACAGTATTTTACTTACAGTGTTGCTCTGCCACTCACTTTTGCCAGCACATCCCCTTTCATATCCCCATCCCACCCTGCTGATTCACAGTCTAACAACGGAAAGATAAAATAATAAAAAAACACATCGCACACAGAAACTTCATAGTCAGAGTTAGTTGGAATTCACTGTCCTAGGAGTATTGAGCTTATTATGGGATTTCCTTCATTGTCCAATAACCATCAAAACAGGCAGCAAACATTAGTGTATAGCCATTAGAGTAGAGTAACAGCAACAGAGCACTGCTATGTTTTTCTGGTAATATTTTCTGAGGCGTATGACCATGCTTGTTATATATTCTGGGCTCTTAAATAGATTTGGACAGTGAATTCACTTTCCACACATACGTACACATACAGACACACTGACACACTTATCAAAGCCTTGTCTGGGTAGATTCCATTGCTGGCATACTTTGACAGCGTATGCGGTATTCATCTCCAAAAGTAATGCTTTAATAATTACATTTTCTGATTCTCAAAAATAAAAACCCTCTTTTAATGCAAAGTCAGAAAAAGAGCTGCTCCCTGAGAGATGCTGTGTAGTGCATCAAGTCTTAATGAGCAAGTGATTGTCTTGTCAAGCCACTGGCCTCTGGTCTAGGGTTAGGGGTCAGGGGTCAAGGGAAGGGTCTCGGACATGGCATGGAGAAACCTGTGATAAGGTCTGCTTAGAGCAAACAAGGATGTAGGACAGCACACTAGGAATTTATTTTGGCATCTTTGAGGTCAAGCTGTTTACATTGCTCAACATGCCAGTATTAAAAGTACAGATTTTTATGTCCACCCGTCACAAAATCTTAGATTTGGCCACTGTGCGATGAACGAGTGCATCTGAAAGACAGAAAACCTGGTGGTCTTCAGTTGTGCATGAGAAGGTTATAGTGCTTTAACGTTGCCTTACTTTTTCAAGTATAATTGATAGTCTAAGTGCTCTGCTAAATTTTTAAAAAGTACTTTTTGGATTATGTGTTACAGGAAATTAGGTGTTTTTGTCATATGGGCTATGAATAAAAAGTTGTATGTCATCACGCACTTGTTTGAAAACTGATGAAATCACTATTTTATTGACCAATAATTTAGTTACTAATCATTTAACTTTTTTATCACTCTGCTGTTGGTCATTTTGTGAGAGCAGGTGTCATTTTTTGCTTGTTATAGTTAGAAATTATTTTTTACATGTGCTTGAGGTTGCTCACCTTGCTAAATTGAGGCATACAGAGCATCTAGTGGCTGAATGCAGAACTGCAGGGAGCCACAAGAAGCCTGATGATTTGTCATGGGTTTATGATGAGCTCTCATCATGACAGAATATCCACAGGGAAGGATGGAAAAAATAGGTGCTCAGATGAGAAAGGAATAAGCAGTCTTGTTCAATTGAACAAATTGGCTCATAAAATCCTTTATCCTACACAGTGGCCGAATATTCATCAACATAACATTTATTTTAAAAATTAAATTAAAAAGAGAATTGACAATGTATAAACGTCAATAAATATGGAATGACTACAATATAAATAAAAAAAATGCTAAAGTGATTGTCTATCACAGCTTTCTATAAAGATTTTTTTATCATTATATTGCAACTGTAGATGGCAAAGTTTGACACTCGATTTCCTTCCCAACCAGCCTTTGGGTTCTAGGAGTGTTTGTGAAGTGCCAAGCTCACATCATGTAGCAACTCATCTGTGAAACTATGGGGCGAGAGGAATGTCATTAAATGAGACAATCGGTGGAGAACCTGGCTGTACGTAATGTAACATAGTGCATTCTAGCTAGGGTACCTTGTGCTATGCTTAAACAGCTCAAGAAGCAGGAGGAGGATGAGATCAGAAAGGCAGTGTGAAAGTTATTGCTCCTTGGAGAAAAGGGTCCATCATATTCACAGCCCAGTGTGATTCACATGTATGGACTGGATTGTGCAAAAAGCAATGGTCGGAATGAGGGCATACAGCATACGTGTATAACTTTGAGGGCTGGAAAGGTGTAAACTCAATTCATTCAGTACATCTTAGACTTGAATAGTTGGACATACTTGGATACCCCTAGGTTGGTTGAAATTTCCTCCTCTGGCTCAGTTTGTGACACCTATCCTATGCTGTCTGCCCATGTCATGTGTAAAGGCCCTTAGACATTAGAAACAGGGGAAGGTGATGAGGGGGATTCTGGGAAAGAGGCAGTGTTTACTCTGAGGTCCAACTAGTCTCTGATTGTTTTTTTCTGACTGATTGTTCGAAAGCAGTCCAGTTTTAATAGGACGGAATTATTGCAGCGACAGAAAATGATTGATAGGATGGCAAATATGCCAGAATCTGTTTCTCGCAAAATAGAATATTTATGTGTATATATATATTTATATGTATATATATCTTCACCTTGAAAAGTAGTAGCAATTATTTTCTTTTTAAATCCTTCATATCTTTTTTCTTTTTTTACATTTCTATAAGTTCTCATCGGAAGGATGAAACACTTGTTACATATTAACAAAATCCAGACAAGGCTTTTATATATTGACAAACCCAAATCAACTCCTGGTTTCAACCCTATATTCCTTTACAAGTCTCGTTTTAACTTTACAAATTCTGTACACATGAAACTATCAAATTAAAAAAACCCAACAACAACACATAGACAAGGTATAGCCAGCCATGTAAGGCTGCTGTGATTTTAAATTAGAACTAACTTATTTCAACAGACCAAGAAGTAATACTGGAATCCGCTCTGCACTATAAGATTATCTACAATAGCTTTTCTAAATCCACACAGTTCCTTCTCCCCGTTCGGCTCTGTCATCTTCATAATGTCATCACGTGACTTAATGAAAAAAAATTATAACCATACCAAAAAAAATATTCAAAGTTAAAACAAATGAACTTACCCAGTTGTTGTTTTTTTTCTTTGTTTTTTTTTGTCAAAGATTGACAGCTTAAGATTGTTTCTAGATATTTAAGTCTGTACATTTCTGGTCACTTCAGTTCAGTTCAGGAGAGAGGAGATGCCCCATGTAGGCTGAGAGCAGGGATGCATTTTATTCATATATACATTCTTCAGACTGTATCGGTGAATAGGATGGGGTAAGTGCTGGACATTCCTAGTATTGTTGGCGGTGACTGTAAGTTTCTGTTGGATGACTCCTCAACTCTCCCAGTGTCATCTCTGGCTCAGGGAGCTCTGGAACATGTGATTGCCCCAACAATGGCACAGTCAACATGGTCGCCATCATCTGGTTGGACACAGTGGTCTCCTCATTTTGGTCGTCCTCCACTGATGCCGGTCCGTGTTGTGGACCTAGAGGCAGTCACTTGGGCATGGCCATGGCAGAATTGGGGTCGGGGTTGAAGAGTTCTTTGTAGAGTGGAGGGAAGAGGACATTGACTGTTTCAGGGTGGAGCTGTTGGAAGGCCTGTAGCTCCTCCGTGTGGAGTGTACACAAGGCCGACAACGTCGGGATCCGGCTGATAAGCTGCCAGATAAGACAGATACAGAGTTAGAAAGTTGGGTCAGCTATAGGGAGACAAGGAACTCCAACATCGACTATTCCTAAACGTAAGACTTAATTCTATTTTCCTCTTCTCTATTCAGCTTCACTGTTCTTGTATCCCACCATTGTTTTTGTTGATCTCAACACAGATGGACAGTCATACAGACAGCATCACTGTTGATGGACTGCTTCAAGTCTCAAGAGGTCCATTCAAAATGAAACAGTCTCCAGCGCCAGTGTGTGTCAGCGCCTCCCAAAAGCCAAACAAAAGCCCCTGATGCAGCATCTGTTGGTGTGGAGGTCTTCTCCAAGCGTGGTCTGGCGTATCTGGTTACATATATCTGCTACAGTGAAGACATAAAGTGCTATGTGCTAAATTGAAAACTCCTGCATGTTCAAAAGGTCTATTTTACATGTCACCATTAGCCCCCATGTTGTGGGGGTTGACACGGAGCTGGATGGGGGATTAAGGCTGGATGGTCTTCCTGATGCCCGGCAGTGGAATTGAACCTGCAACACCTGGGTTATCACTTCCTGATGTGCTTGTTCTGCCTCTGAGTAATCATAAAAGGAGCTATTATGACAGTGTGAGAATTTGATATGGGTGATTTAAGATTAGCTGTCATCCTGATCTTATTCATTTGATCTCAATTCTTATACATACTTGTAAACATTTTTGTTGTTTATTTATCCTTTAAACCCTGCGGTATAAATGTTAATAATAACCTTTAACGGCTAGTCTCGACCGCTTCATTTTGACTCACTGAGCTCCTCTCGACCTACCTTGGCAAGTGCATCTTCGTCCATGTGGTTCTTTTGCATGATGTGCTGTAGGGCAAAGTAGATCTTTTCCTGGAGTTTCTGCACCTTCCGCGGTTCCATCAGCCACGGTCGGTCTGAAAAATAAAAAATAAACAAATTTAAGAGAAAATAAAAATGAACACATGATTTCTTCTTTATATAGTTCAAAATTTTCCAGTACCTAAAATGCAATTGCACTGTACACAGTATGGCTCGTTCTTTCACATACAGATAATGGCTTGACCAAAGAACAAACACTTGTGAAAACAGGAAATTAAACAAAGCTCGTTTTCTGCATTGCACACATCGTCTGTAGCTTAAGGGAATATACAGTGTGTATTTACCTGTGGAGATCAGTACTGCTGCTGAAAACAGAGCAATCTCCTCCTCTGTGAGCTGCAATGAACACAGGCTCTTGGCAAAGTCAAACACTGCGCTCACTAGCTCATCACAACCTTGGGAAAGGCAAAAATAACAAAGACAGTGATGTGATGAGACAGGCTGTATTATCTTCCACCATGTATGTGTGCATCAATAAGTGAAGTGGATCCATTGGATTGAACCAGAATACTGTATACAGTCGTAATACAAAATTACTTGATAGGAGCTTAGTTACCAAGTGCTTTGAACATCTGCATGCCTCCGTACTTCCCCTCAAAAAGCACAGTGTTGTTTAGAGGGTTAAATGCCCGGCACATCCTCACCAGGACCACCTCAAGACACCCTAAAAGAAAGAGAGGAGATATTAGTTAAGGTAGCCTAAACTGTCAGAAATATGTTTAAAGCCCCATTACTGACTGCATGGAGGTAACAGAATATACATCCATCCGTCCATCCATCCAATTATCCATTGTCAACTGCGTCACGGAGTCAAGCTGGAGCCCATCCCAACGCTCACTGGGTGAAGGGCGAGGGACGATCCTGGACAGGTCACCATTCCATCACAGGGCTTGAGGAGTCAGGGGCTCAGTGCCTTGCTTAAGGATACTTCAACACAGTCTCTGTAGGAACTGGGGATCGAACTATCAATCTTCCAATTGGTGGACAACCACCTTACCTGCTGAGGCATGTGTGACTTTGCAAATCCAGAATATGCTAAATCAAATCCCAGGAAGTTGAATCAGCTCATCCGGACATGACGTTCAGCTCTCCCACTAAATGTTGTGTCCAGATGAACTGATTCAACATCTTGGAAATTCCTCACCTGGGTTTTTGAGCATCCATCAAGACAAAATCAAATCCCATTGCTATAATCTGGGGCTTACTGACATGGCAAGATAACCATATCATCTCACCTGATTTGAGCAGGAGGATCTGGTCATTCTGGCACAGTTCCATGAACCCTGAGATGCGCTTGGCGAACTCCACTACATACTGGATAGCATGTGTAATCTGGATGGCACACTGCTGCCATAGCATGTCCCGTGTCTGAAAACAAGCACAACAAATTTATGATTAATGTCTTATTCAGGTTTATTGAGGTGTGTGTGTGTGTGTGTATATATATATATATATATATATATATATATATATATATATATATATATAT
>OMLC01056182.1:0-13904 GCA_900302585.1 Regalecus glesne
CTGTTGTCCAAACCAATTAGGGGTTCAAGTGTCTTGCTCGAGGACACAACACACTTTCTGAAGGGAAAGGAAAGGATTTCCTTATCAGTCCCGCAAGGGGAAATTTGGATTTCTCTGCATTTTTGACCCAACCTATTGTATAGGAGCAGTGAGCTGCCAACACATGGCGCTCGGGGAGCAGTTAGGGGTTAAGTGTCTTGCTCAAGGACACCTCGACATACTGTATGCAGGACTGGGGATCGAACCTGCAACCTTCCGATTGCTAGACGACCGCTCTACCCCCTGAGCTACGCTGCCCCCAAATTTGTTTTTCTCTGCATTTTTAACCCAACCTAGGAGGAGTAGTGAGCTGCCAACATATGGTGCTCGGGGAGCAATTAGGGGTTAAGTGTCTTGCTCAAGGACACCTCGACATGCTACATGGTGGACCGGGGATCGATCCTGTAACCTTCTGATTGCCAGACCACCGCTCAAACCACTGAACTATGCAGCCCCTGAGAATTGTTTCCTTCGAGGCAGATCAGGAACCAGCATATTAGAGGAACAGCTCAGGTTGGAGGGTTTGGAGACAAAGCCAGAGAGACTAGACTGAGATGGTTTGGACATGTGTGGAGGAGAGATGCTGGTATTCAGGGAGAAGGAGGCTGAATATGTAGCTGCCAGGCAAGAGGAGAAGAGGAAGCCCAACGAGGAGGTTTATGATGTGGTGAGGGAGGACATGCAGGTGGCTGGTGTGACAGGAAGATGCAGAGGACAGGAAGAGATGGAGATGATCTGCTGTGGTGACCCCTCGTGGAAGCAGTCATACTAGTAGTAATAGTAGTAGTAGTAGCAGTGGTAGTGGTAATAGTAGCACCAGTGGTAGTGGTAGTAGGAGCAGTAATGCTAGTAGCAATGGTGGTGGTGGTGGTGGTAGCAGTAGTATCAGTCATAGCAGCAGCAGATCAATTTTTATCATGATGGCAGGTAGAAAACCAGATGTTTCTCAACAGAGCAGTGATGGGAAATTTAGCCGCTATCAGCAGCAGCATACCCCAAAGACAAGCAAAACTTTCTAGCAAAAGTTCGGTTCTCCCAACTTTTGTCACCGTGCAAAGAACCAGATGTTGATTTATCGAGGTAACATCGATGGTGAGCATTAGGACAAATCAGATTTTTGTATTATTTTTTTACCATTGCTAGCAAGAATTCTGTTTTAATTTGAAGTTGACTGGACCAAACCATGAAAGAATATTTTCATTGCTTTGACACAAAATGGATTTAGGAACACAAGATTCAAAATCCCTGAATTCATTTCCCACCCACGCTGAGCCACCAGTGAAATGTTGAATTTCTATAGTTCAATTTGCAAATATCCATACTCAATTTCACAACTAGCATACTTTGTTTCTAGCATAGCCTCAAAATCTAGCATGCAACATTCAAACAGAATAGCAATTCGCTAAATAAGTTCAAAACCTTGAAACACATTTGGCTGCTAGTGGAAGTTATGTGAATAGATCAGTCCTATCACTCAGCTCCCATCTTAGTGGAGACCTGGTGCCCGAGGGATAGAGAAACTGTCAGTTTAACCAGTGATACATAGAGGACACCTCTAGGATGATTTAGGCCCAGAATGACCCGGTAAGACACAGAAGAGCAGGCAAAAGAGGAAGATAACTGGACGATGGAGGACAGCAGTTTTCATTTTGCTTGGTCTCTCCTCCCTGAGATTGTGGCCCCCTTTAAAAGGAACACGGCCAAAACAAGTCCATCATCTTTCTCAACATTTGATTAAGGTGTTTGGTTCTCCCTAATGTTAAATCAAACATCTTCAGCATCAGCGGTAGAGTGCACACCTTTAGCTCTCAGCTGTCGCAGGTTTGAACCTACCGCCAGGCATCACGATGGTGCATCTCGCCTCAATCCCCCATGCTCGGCAAATTTAAGGAATTCATTGTAAAGTGATTTGAATGTCACTAGACTACAAAATGCTTTATAAAAACCAGTCCATTTACCCTCCTCGTGCAGGCTGAATGAAACTCAGGCTCTTAAAGAGGCAGTCTGTCTTTACGGTTATGATTGCAGATCTGTTGTTAACTGTGTTCTACATCAGGGTAAACAGGATTTGCACATTTAACAATGCCTTTTTATTGCCATCAATTGAAATATAAATGATGTGCTGTTTCTGGGGTGCAACACAATGACAGCCACATTGGGCATCTGTGCTCGCTAGTCTCCCCGTGGACCTTTAACCTCACCAGAGTGCGGTGTGGATCGTGAGTCGCATGATCGCCCTTCCACCCATCCCATGTGCAGCTGCGGTGGTCTGGCATACATGCTCCAGGAGGGAGGATGAGCACGAGTTCCCCGGAGACGGCCCACTGAGACACTGAGGTGGAATATTCATGCCAGTGAGCAACAGCCATGAATGCTGATATGCGTTTCCAGCGTGCCGTTGTCGATTCACAACAACAGAAATGAAAAGGAGAACAGGGGGCCTTTGAAAGGAGGCCCGCTGTGCCGTCCAATTAATGCTAGGATGCTCTCACCTAACTCTCAATGTTAGCACGGATGAAAGGTTATACGGGTAGTTTGGCTCTATGCCCGTGGAATAGCAGTCACCATCTTAGCAGCCCATCTGCCCAGAGCCCTCATTCTCTGACACAGAGTAGCATCTCGATGGACGCCAGCTCAGATGGGCGTAATGGAGAGGAAGCCTCTTCTGAATGGAAATTGAATGTCCCAGAAGCCTTTAATTGGAGGTTCATTTTGGTCGGGACAGTTACGATTTCCTTATTCATAGCACTGTGTTTATTTGGGTGTGTGTGTCACATTAGCAAGAAGATGCAGTAAACACTCCTGACGGGGAACAGCAGGTGTAATCAAGGGGTACACGGCCTGCTGAGCCCTCCTAAGGCTAATTGAATTATTTCTGTTCAACACATAAGGCAGGGTGTGACTGAACCCCGGCTACATGCAGTACCAACCTTCTTACCATGTAGTAGTCAGGACATTCATTTCCTGACGACTGTGAAGTATGATTTTTGGAAGACTCTTGGTTGTGCACCTGTGATGGTGGGCTTAGTCTGCCTCTGTTGCCTCAAGACAGTGTTCTGGCACAGCCTCAGTTTGTCCGAGAAGCACAAATATCCTGAACGTTTGCCATCAACTAAACATCTTTACTTGGTTTTGACAAACGGCCATCTTTGAATCCAGGATTGGGTGTTTCCACCCTCCATACCCCCATCACTTCCATCAGTATTTCTACATCAAGGAAAAGCAACAATATAATGTTTATTTCACCCTGTCACATGCCAGAGACTCTGGCTTGTCACATGCCAGAGTCTCTGGCATATGACAGCCAATTAACGCCCTTTGGCAAACGTCAAGAGCTAAGTTGCCAACGTGTGGGAGTCAGAAGGTGACAAGCGACAACGAGAAAGAACTCTCATCGAGTGGAGCGCTCCTTGACTGAATAACGCTACAAACTAGCGTGGTCTGGTCCTCAACCATCCCTGCAGCCACCACTTCCGCCACCAGTACTATTTATAGCTGCCTAACCTTTTCTTACCGGCCCCGTTCCAAGCACTCCCTCTTAGGTTCTGTCACCGAGTGGCCTCGTCGTTGCTGCGTCACTCCCTGTTGAGCGTGTGAATTGGAAGAGATAATTATTGCCGCTCTTCACCGCGAAATTCATTGTTGACCCGCAGGGGTTCACATTCTTAATTGAGGTGGTCAATGAGTGTGTCTGCCAACGCCTGGCGACCAGACCCTTCGACACAATACCGGCAGCCATTTATAGGGAGGCGTTTCATTCTGCACTGTGTTAGGGGATTAAAAGGAAAGACAATTTAGCAATGTTTTGGTCTGATGTAGTGACTTTTTTTGTAATGACATTAAAGATGATGTAGAGGCTAGTTTGATGTAATGCTCACGATGGGCGGGTTTTCTTGAAATTGAATGACACCAGTCCAGGGCTAAACTGGCTGTCTTTTTCATTCAAATTCAGTTTAATCCAGGACCAGACTTAATCTGTGTACAGGAAACCAGCCCTTTAAGATAAAGTGCACATAAGTGTGTACATTAGCCCCAGGGCAGCAGATCACTTTATCAGATCATCATTATCACCAGGGCCCCCAATAATGGCGGAAAGGAGAAAGCTTTCTGGGTCCCGGCTGCTAGAAAGGGCCCATGGAGGCCAGGAATAATCATGTTCATCCTAAATGTAAGCAATGGTGCTGTGATAGCTCAGCGGTAGAGTGCACACTTTGGGATATAATGGGGTAGACATCATGGGTTTGATCCCACTGCGAGGCATCTCCATTCTACATCAGGTAATGTCATCCTTTAAAGAGACCACCTGACTGAGCATCACACAAAGCTTTAAGGCTGGACATGAAGAATTACTGGCAACTTTTATTTTTTGAAGTGAACTCTAACATTTGAGAGGTCCTCTCCTGCCAAAGTGATGTCCAGATTTTCCCTGGCTCATGCTGAATCCAGATGCCTTTTTCATCATGACAGCTGCATTTGTGGATGATCCATAGGCCAATATTTAGATGCATCTGTTCAGATGAGGTAGTTTAGTGCCAAGCGGGCACATTGTGAGCTGCTGACATTTTCACAGCAAAGGGAAAGCAGACCGTGTAAAGCAACTACTTGTTGTTCATTAAATGGCACAGCCATGCCAGGGGCAAGTGAGAAAGGATGACTTTGAAAAAGAAAAATAGAAAATGATTTCTCTATTTTTTTATCCATTATCTTTTTTAGGCCTAGGTTTTATTTTTGGTCTTTCATTCTAATGATTAGCAAATAAGTCTATCTTACAATGTTAAGGGAGCTATGCAATCTATGTAAAATATCTTTATTCCTTCTATCTGTTGTTCCCTCCATCCATCCATTGTCAACTGTTTATCTAAAGTCAGGTCGTGGGGTCATACTGGAACCTATCCCAGCTCATAAGGCAAAGGCAGGGAAGCACCATGAAGAGTTCGTCAGTCCATCTCAGGGCAAGCATGAGGGATCAAGGCTGGATGGCCTTGCTGATGCCTTGTGGTGGGTTCAAACCTGCAGCGTCTGACGCATGAGTCCCCAAAGCTCACACTCTACCCCGCGGCTACCGCAGCATCTATATTGCTTAACTATGTAAATAATAATAACAAATCAAAATAGACAGAAAAAGCATTGAAGAAAGTGGAATAGCAGATTGCACCGGTAGCTCAGGACTGTGAATGTCAGCTGAGTCAATTGATCTGTGAGGCGTCAAGGCCTTCAAATAAATCAGTGACTCCTGATATTTGCTGGTCTCATTATGCATCAAGAAAGCCAAAATGCCCCTCGTAGTATGTAAATGTAATGGTTTCTATTAAGTACATGCATATAGAAACCAATTTGCAAATCATATAATGTTTCAATCATCATACCATCATAGGGGCGGTATAGCTCAGTGGGTAGAGCGATTGCCTGGCAATCGAAAGGTTGCAGGATCGATCCCCGGTCCAGCACATAGCATGTCAAGGTGTCCTTGAGCAAGACACTTAACCCCTAACTGCTCCCCGAGCGCCATATGTTGGCAGCTCACTGCTCCTATATAATAGGTTGGGTCAAAAAAGCAGAGAAATCCAAAATTCCCCTTGCGGGACTGATAAGTGAATCCTTTCTTTCTTTCTTTCTTTACATTGAACATCCAGTCTTTTGCATTATTACACTGGTTGTGCTTAGCCTTGAAATGACTCAGCGACTCCTACTGATATTTACCTGTCATATTATGCTACAGAAGAAGCCACCGGCTAGAGGACGCCATCTGCTTGGACTGGCAGTGGGAGAAGCAGCTCAATATGCACTCAGTCACCAGGCATATGACTGGGGTATCCTGGTGCAGGCTGAGATGTCAAAACTAAACTGCTGAACCTAGTGACCCATGTGGCTGACCAGAAACCAGGCAGTCATGGCACACATTGGTAGCATCCTTATGACTTGACACACTGAAACTACCAGGGAAGGTATGGAAGCATGACGCATGTGTTCTGTCTTTGAGTGGCAGAGTGGCAGCGCTTTGACCAAGTCCCAAAGAAATTTGAGAAGAGATGGGGGGACTGCGGTAGCTCAGCGATACAGCATGCACTTGTTGAACTGATGAGCCAGATTTCGCAGGTTTGAACCCACCATGAAGCATCAGGAAGGGCATCCGGCCTTAATCCTCCAAGCTCCATCTAAGTCTGTGTCCACGCCCACAACATGGGGACTATGACACGCATGATGGACCTCTCCCCTCATTATGCTACAGGAAAACCAAAACATTACAGGCGGTCTGTAAAAGTGATGGCATCCTTTAAGTACACACATAAAGAAACTATTTACAAGCCGTGTGATAATGTCTCATTCATCACAAGGTTAAAGGGAACATCCACTTTTCAGTATTACTCCTCTGGGTGTGTTCTGATGGGTAAATTGAACAAGTAATGTCACGTCGCTCCTCAACTCCTCTTTTCTCAGTCAAGCTATGGGAACATCATTCCAATCAGCCAAGATCCTTCCCATCAGTTATCCATCAATAAAACTGGCATTGACCACATAGGATGGTACACTAAGTGTGGCGGCTAATTAGGCCACACTGGAGTCAATTGGCATAAAGCAGTTTGATGCGCGCCGAAACACCCTCCATCTACACAAGTCCATGGGGACATACGCTTTCATGCATAAGCATGGTACATATGTAAGAAGTAATAATGTGTACACAGACGGATTCCCTTATCTAGCTTCCAGGGTTAGGACATGTGAATGTGTATCAGAAGAAGAAGCTCTACTTCTTTACTCTACTTTAGCCTCTGTGGCAACTCTAATACATGAAATCCTTCATATTTTGTAAGTGTTGTGTCTGTACTGTTGGTACATTGTACTGGGGGATTCCCTGTATTCTCTACTAATCATCCACTTCACCACCTCCTGGCAATTTGTAACCCTCAGGTTTTACTACCATTTCCAAAGGGTGGGGCAACAAATCAGTCTCACTTGGTATGCATGATGTTCGAGCTATCGTGTCATAAATTGGCATGTGGCAGCAGGCCAACAGTGCAATGCATTAGTCAGATGCCCTCCATGTAATAAAATGCAGGGGGTGGAGGTGGGGTGGGTGTGGGGTTAATGTTGAGGAGGATGTGGGGGTCTCTGAAGATTGAGATCTTAAAAAGGGGGAGTCACTGAACAATGTATCCCTGCAGAATCCCAGGCTCAGCCAGGCTGAGGAGATCATATCAGCAGGCCTGTTTAAGCTGAACCAAATGAGATGACATTCACTTTGACAAATCCTTTCCTCTGTGTGAATATGGGGGGAAAAGAGAGAGAACGACCACATGATATCAAAGTGAAAACGGATAAGACCTGCATGGCAAACCCAAAGCTAAAGAAGGAAAAGTAATACTTCCATAGAACATGAGGGAGACACTGTAGCCCGAGGCCAGACTGACAGTCCTACCGATCTGGCAGACACCAGATGGACCAGTGCCCTTCTGAGCAGAGCAGAGAGAAAATCAAGCTGATGGATTATTTTGCTGAGGTGGGCTGGTCCAACTTTGTTGAGAGGTTTTTTTTAATTTATTTTTATTGACAGATGATATTTGATACATCTGGGATGGCAGCAAAGCATCATTTTTGGACTGCATATCCACATGCCGGTCTGAAAACAGCATTTCCAGCTCTGGTGGTACCTTGGCAGGAACAGAATGAAAGTCCAGACCCTACTGGTCCTACATACACACCCAGCGAGTTGAAGGCAAAGAAGCAGACATGCACAAATAAAGGGCTGTGAAGTTTTTCATAAAAGTTTGTTTATTATCGGGATCAGGAGCGGCAGGCAGCAGGCCTATTTGGACTGCTGTGGATCACTTCAAACCTGGAGCTCAAACTAATTGGACTTTTTCTTCAATGCCCCCCAGTTCACAAAACTACTGCCAGGACTGCGCAAAAAGTTTGACTGTTTTTACCAAGGGCAGGAGACGCAGTCAAGCCTACCCTGCATGTAAGGTCCAAATCTTACAGGGATGACATGCTTAGGAATAGGTCTGCCCTCACTGCCTTTATCCTGTCAAGCTCCTCAAGTGTGACCTCCTTGACCCCAAAGCGCTGCCCAGATCTGTGGAAGTGCAAATCTGCATCAGGGCTGTCTGATTTGCAATCTGCCCTCGAGATGTTGCTCTGACGCCTTGCAAATGCATTCAGAGAGCCAGGCTACCCACTGGGACATCTTGGAGTAATCTGTGTTGAGCTCTTGTATCAGAACAACCACAGAGGCTGCAGAAGATAAAGGTGGAGCAGAGAGAATGGGCTCTGGTGAATCTGCTGCTATCAGGTTTGACATAGATACGGCCAATTAAAGGATTCTTATTGGACCGAGGTATACATTTTTATAGGCACTCTGAGACTGATAGAAACGTATCCCAAGTTTGAAGATCGTAAATAATCAGTTGTGGCATTCAATTGCCCAAGAATGTCTCTGGGCTTTCTTGCTCATAACAATGTAGGCTTGACATTTTCATGACTTTGGACAGGAATGAAGTTACTGATAAGGTTGCAGAAAGGAGCACACTCTGGGGTGCCTTTTGACTGCTTAATGCAGGGTATCTATTCTGCTCAGTTCTGTGACTGCTGTGCCATGCTGTCTAGGCTGCTGTGCCAGTCAGCTGCAGGTGTGCATGCGTCAGGGTGGATTGAAGTGAACTCATAACATGCATTTAGCATCTGATAAAACTCAGAGTTCATATTATTTGGTGTTTGCCCATCAGGTTGATGTCTACTTGTGCTGGCAAGGAGTCTTCTTTCAATTGTGTATGCACATTTTAACAATGAGATGGCATTCTATTCACAATCCCATTCACATTCAGTCCATTCTGCTCTCTTTTGAGACCTCCTTGTCATGATTCTGATGGGCTGGTGGTGAAATCAGATCTAGGCTAATGTTATTTACCTCCATGCTGGATTTTCCAAGCTTTCCTAGTAACACTGTGTGTATATCAGAATGTGGCTGCCGTGTTGGGCTTGTCTAATTATTTTGAGCTCTATAGTCTAGTTCTATAGTCTTGCTGCTGACATTAAGAGATAATGGCAAGTACATCTTTAAATGTACTGTATATATACAGGCTGTTGATTTAAACTACAAGAAAATCTCATAGAAACCTGCACAATGCATTATAAGGCCTTGTTTATGCTCAGCATTAAATATAGTATCTGCTGATACAGATAGAGCCCTCTAGTCATACTCTACATTCATTCTGTCTCTATCTATGTGTGTTTTTTGAAAGCTTACAGATAGGGAGGAGACGGAGCAATACCAATAGCAATCATATAGCGGCATAGCTCAGTGGGTTGAGCGGTCGTCTGGCAATCGGAAGATTGCAGGTTCGATCCCCGGTCCTGCATACAACATGTCGAGGTGTCCTTGAGCAAGACACTTAACCCCTAACTGCTCCCCGAGCGCCATATGTTGGCAGCTCACTGCTCCTATATAATAGGTTGGGTCAAAAATGCAGAGAAATCCACATTTCACCTTGCGGGACTGATAAGGGAATCCTTTCTTTTCTTTCTTTCTTTCATGAGGGAAGGTTAGCCTATAGCTTATTCGAGACCAGCGAGACACAACAAACACATTTAAGAAATGGTGGAGGATAGTCCATGGGGTAGACTGAGGGCCAGTTGGAGGAATTCTATCTCTCCAGGTTGGTCTGGGATCACCTCAGGACCCCAGTCAGAGCTGGTAGATATTGCCAGGAGAAGGGGAAGTTTT
This sequence comes from Regalecus glesne, assembly GCA_900302585.1. Taxonomy (NCBI): domain Eukaryota; kingdom Metazoa; phylum Chordata; class Actinopteri; order Lampriformes; family Regalecidae; genus Regalecus; species Regalecus glesne. The sequence continues at coordinate 9,761 of OMLC01056182.1, forward strand.
GGGTCCCCTGCTAGAACTGCTCCCTCCATGACTTGACTTCAAATAAGTGGTTGATGGTGGATGATGGATGGGTATTCAAAAAGAAACAGATAAAAACAAAGCAATAATATTTAATTGAAATGGATAATTAACACTAAACTTACACAACAAACTCAATAAACAAACGATCATAAACAACATAATTTGAACATTAAGTGTTCAGAAATGAGCAGGAGGAAGTAAACACTCATTTATTCCTACTGCTTCACCAATATTTATCAGTTAACTTCTTAATCGTTATCTCATAGTTTGTAACAAATTTGTAAAATATTATGTACAACCCAAATCTCACCCAGTGTCAATGATATAAACTTAGACATGTTAGCACAGCTCCTCTTCATCTGTGCACCTTTTTAACAGGATTTTTCTGGACATGGTTTAGACCTGTAAAATGGCTTCTGCATTCAGCAACACAGGACCAAGGCTTGATGGATGTTCTGGTAGTTTGTGCTTGTGAATAATGAACTGCAGTATGAGAAAAGATCATATATACTGTGTATAGTGTGTGTGTGTACAGACTTAATGGAAGCCGGATACCATGTGGTGTTATCTAGAAATACATTGAGTCACATGGGTTGATCATAAACACCCATAAGTAAATATTTATTTCAGAGCTCCTCCAGCTGACTTGAGAGGGAGAAGGGATGTGAAATTCCAATAAAACCTGACTATTGATTTTAGTACTGTCTTTGCTTGATAAGTGGCATTATGGTATGTTCCATTTTATTACTAGTCCTTGGAATAAATGATTGAATATACTAATAAGAGGCTATACTAATAAGAGACTAATGTGGTGGCCCAGCAGTTAGCTCTGTTACCTCATAGCAAGAAGGTCCTGGGTTCAAATCCCGTCCCAGGTTTTTCCTGTGTGGAGATTGCATGTTCTCGCTCCGTTTGTGTTGGTTTCCTTCAGGTGGTGGAGTTTCTTCCCACCATCAAAAAGACATGCATGTTAGGGTTAATTCACCTGCCTATGCCCCTGAGCAAGGTAATAGGTAAAATAACTGGAATTGGTCCCCCTGCAGCTGGTCACTGCTCATGTACAACAGGATGGGTTAAATGGAGAGGAGACATTTAATTGTATGGATGGACAATCACAAATGAATAAAGCGTTCTCTGCTAGAGTCATGAAATAAGATGGAGCACCTCATTACATGGAGAGTTGCAATGCTAAATGCTCACTTCCATCGCTGAATTAACAAAGCGTATGTTATTTTTAGACATGACCTTCCACAATCACAATGAGGTCATGTTGTAATCTCCATTGTAAATATGGAAACCTGCCTCATCTGACTTTTCATTAGCGATCCCATTCTACATCTGGACACCGTTGTCTTGGACTCATTAAGATGGCAGCCTTCTAGGCACACCTGGAGTGTTAGAATGTCTGAACATGATGGCAACACCCCCTCATTAGAGGACTGATTTGATGCGTATAGCCAGTGTTGCTAAAGGCTATGTTTTCCCATGACTGTACTCGTTGGGTCATCAACGTGATATGAGAAGCAAATTAAGCTGCTGATTGTTTTCAGGTTGGGTTGAAAACAACATTTAAATTTCTAATTTAGCCGTTTTAATTTATTCATACAATTATTTGTATTGATTGATGTTTTTTTTCTACAGAAATGTTTTATTGGTTCATGTTTTAAGTAAAGAGGTCTGCCATGGCTCAATGGGTACAGCGGTTGTCTGGTGATCGGAAGGTGGCAGGTTCAATCCCTGCACCTGCAGTGAAGCATGTTGTCCTTGAGCAAGACTCTGTTCCTCTAACTGCCCTGGCCTGTGATGGACTGGCAACCTGTCCAAGGTGTTTCCCTGCCTGAGATAGGCTGCAGATCCCCCGCGACCCGGCCTCAGATAAGTGGTTGACGATGGATGGATGGATTAGTGCCCACATTGTGGGTGTGAACAGGACTTACGCGGAGCTTGGGTGATCAAGGCTGTATGCCTTTCCTGATAATTTCGCTGCCTCTGGCTTGTCAGTTAATCAGTCATTTGCTACAAAGAATTTGTTCAGGCTTTAGAACAGTAAATGGTGTAATAAGCCCTTCCTAATATATTTATAATACAATTGCATGATTGTTGTGCAGTCAATTGTGTGTCATCATGTAATATGCTGGCGATATTATAGGAACATTTGCAAAATGAAAAAGGACCCTACAGAAAACGTATTTTACTCCATTCTTGTAAATCAGCATCACGTATTCTTCTTTGGTCCAGTTTGGATCAAATACTCCAGGGTGGTTTATATTGTGAGTGAGCCGGCGTTCATCGACGTCTGGTGCGTCTCTAGCTCTGCTGATGATGTTATACTTTTTTGCAGCTAATAATATTGCCTAGCCTGTTGATTAGAAACATGGTTCTTTTCTGTATTTGGACGTGTTTACTCCACTCCAATTAGCTAATTGGCTGCATCGTCTCTGACACTTTTTTGTGTTAATTTCAGCTGATTATTCAGCCTAAAGAAGCCCAGATTCACTCAATAACCCACCACGGCCTCACCAAGCTGAGGCTTTTTATTTTCCCTCGTGTCCCATCTCAGTGTGAGTACACCCAGAGATCATGGAGCTGAATGAGACTTGACAAAACCCATAGTCTACCCTAGGAATAAGAGAGAATGCCATCTTGTTCTGAAACACGTCACCCGGTATTTTTGGATCACCATCCCATCACTGGAGTATGCCTCTGTTTGATGAACAAGCTAATACAGTCGTGTACACGTTTCCTATGCTCTCGCCCAGCTATATTTGCAGGCCTTCCCTGCCTGTCAGCAAAGGTGGTGTTAGTATCAGATGGGTAACGTTGACTCTCCTTGGCCAGTCCGAATGTTTGCATTGTGTCTGGATGAGCATATATATGTGAAACTTAATCCAGTATATATATAGAGAGCTCTTGAGGAACTGACGAGCCAGATGCTGCAGGTTCGAACCCACCACGAGGCATCAGAAAGGGCATCCGACCTTAATCTCCCTAAGCTCTATCTAAGTCCGTGTCCATCCCCACAATGTGGGTACTACTCATGACATCCAGTATATAAACTCTTATGCACCATGCAGATGACAGTGATGCATTGACTTAGCATACCACGTGAACAGGCCACCAGTGGTGCCTCGACTAGCCCCTGTATTGAACTCGAGTTGGAAAAGGAGATGTGGTTAGCATGAATTCCCATGATTAATAAACATGTACAGATAAGAAACTGCTATCTGCTGTACAGGCACACACCCACACAAAGGAGAGAGCATGTGAATCATCAGCGGACCACTGCAACAGTCACACTAGATTTCTGAAACACACGAGCACACACTCGGAATGTACACAGTAATATGAATCTGCATAAATTAGTGAATCACCACAGCAGTAGGGTTTAAGAAACCCTCAAACACACACACACATGCACACGCACATGCACGCCCACCCCTTCCACCACAGCGCCTGTTTACCCGATGAGAAATATAGCAGGCGTATAGATTGGCCATGCCGTCTGCTTCACAGCTATGGATTTATGCTTCATCACCGTGGCATCTCTTTTAGTGTTGATTAGAATTCCCAGAAGCCCTTAATTAAACTGTTTGCATGAAAGGCTGTTTTTATCATTATTTATCTCTGAATGAGCACAAAGTCCTCAGATTTACGGACAGACCATCTCGCCCGGTGCTTGTAGGATCCAAAATCCCGAATGCATCGTAAATCGTTTGGCTCCACCACGCCATTTGCTCTGACTTTGCCCTGCTTATGATGCACATTTCCTGTGTGCTTGGTGTCCTTATCTAACAGTCTGCCCCGTCTGATCACACCGTCTGTGATCTGTATTTACAAGATCCTCCTCAGTTTGATGACTTGTTTTAGTTTTTATGATGCCACAGACTGGTTCATCTTCTGAAATGCTGTCTCCACATTCAGAGCCTGTTTATTGGCTATGTGGGTTTTCACCACATGGAGTTTGACTCTGGTTTCATATGTAAATAACAAACCCCTCGCTTACACACAGGCCTGAGGTAGATGGATATGACAGAGGATACTGGTGTGTTTGTGTGTGTGTGTGTGTGTGTGTGTGTGTATACATACATATATATATATATATATGTATATGTATAAATATATA
>OMLC01056183.1:0-13590 GCA_900302585.1 Regalecus glesne
ATAGGTCACAAGTGTGAATGTTAAAATCACCACAGAGAACAAATTGTCCTAATTGATCAAGATAAGATAAAAAATTTGAGAGTTCTGATAAAAATCCATGGTACATTGAAACTACAAGTCAAGTTAAGTCAATTCTATTTGTTTTGCCCATAATCACAAATGAAAAATTTGCCTCAGTGGGCTTTTATGGATGGGTTGTGAACCACTGAACTTAAACGTCAGCACCTCAAAGGAGGAAAACTTGTGACTGGATGTTTGATTACATTTAATATCGTTCTACACAGCTTGACTTTTCCTACCATCTAAGCTGGCAACAACATCCAGATCTTAACCAAATTATTCTTTTTCTGTGGAAATCCATGTTCCATTACAATTCTAAGAATCGCAGTTTAGTGAGAAGGACTCAATCTGAGGTCACAGTCTGAGGATTTGCATGCAGTATATAAAAATACAGTTTTGCTTTTATTGCTCTTAATTTTCTGAGAAAGCCTGCAGGTAGTTGTGAGCCCGTAGCCACAAGGGGATGTGGGTAAATGTGAGTGTGTCTGGGAAGGTATTGATAGAAAGGCTTATGTCCAGTGAACTGAAGTGATTGGTATTTGGTCCAGACAAAGTGCGCATATACAATGCGTGTGAGTGTTCAAAACAGTGCAAAATATATATTTTGTTAAATCCCATGCACCTAGGCTGTCGGGAGGGACGGTGTCATTCTGGAAGATAAATGAACCCAGAATATTTATAGTTGTAAAGAAAATTGTCAATCAAAAAAAACAATGCGAGCTGGATAAACTGAACTAAGCTAGGTGTGGGGGCAACAATCTGACTGAATTGTCCAATGCCTCACTTGAAAAGTGGAATTGAACCAAAGATAAAAATCAACTCAGCAGATTTTTGCATTTAACAGTCATGAAGTTTGGTTAAATTGTGTTTTAACAATTAGGTCATTTGGTTTGGAATGTGATTACAGCCAACATGGAAAATTACATTATGTTTGGGTAAGAGGTTGGGTATTTTCTCCAAATTGTCAACAACTTTTGCTCCTTGGAAGCATTAGTTGACAGCTGATCTTCTCTTGATGTTTCTTACAATTGAGTCCCTGATGTGTGTGTGTGTGTGTGGTAGGAGGTGGGCTGGCGGCAGAGTTTGAAGCTTTATTGGGGGAACCTAAGATAGGAGATCATGGTCGTTGACAGGGGCTGAGAATTGAATTCAATTGTTGGGGGCACATGAGGAAGGTGCACCCCACCTCTTTTGTGACTGCCAGCTATGGGCCAGAGGTCAGTATGGGATGGAGTGGAGCTAAATGGGGCTCTGAGTTTTGCCCCCAGCTATACACAGGGATCCTCAGACACGATGACTGCAGCGGCAGGAGCATCAGCTGTACAGTAGGGAGCAGTGGAGTCAATATCTCCATATGAGGAGCCATTAGCAGATCATGGTGGTGTCCATTAGCTTCTTTGCCTCTCAGAATAAAGGCAAAGAATAGAGGCAGGATAGAGGATAGAGACAATAGATTCTCTTTCCAGCTCTGCAGTATTCTGGTCGAGATTTGCGTAGCTTTAACAGCCATATGGGGAGGTGAGCAAGGACATTTTGGATGTAGATCAGTAGCTGCAAGGGCTCTGAAATTGGAGCCAGCTCTGTTGAAGTGTAACCTGTTGTATTAGATTAGCTGTAAGGTAAAGGCTTTGGTATGCTATTCCTGGTTCAGAATATAGACTCCATGGTTTGGAAACACACATCAGTGGTAATTTGTTTAGCTTAACCACCAGGCTAAAGGCAAGCCAAGCTAAAGCAGTAGATAGGCTTTGGCTAGAAAGTTACATTGTTCAGTATAGGGAATGACGGATGAATAAGCAATTTGTGGTAAGAATAAAATTAAAAATCATAATAATAGGTTTGTAAATGGATATGTAATGTGACTGATCATCATTATGCTGAAGGTAGTGTCACAGTCCTTCCTAGTGTGAATGAATCGAGAGTCCAAGAAAAGAAAAAGTAAAACAACAAAACAGAAAAGCCTTCAAAAACCAGTAGATTGAGCAAGCAGAAGGTAAAAATAAATGTATGTTAAATACTTACTATTCTAGTCAAAATGATGAGCAATGCCAACTTGGTGAATATAAATGAAAATTTCAAGTGGAGAAGCGATAGCCAACCAACACCAACATAGTTATCACCCGGAAGCCAAAGATGATTTTTAGTGAGATAGAACTTTGAGCCTTCACATATTTTCAGATTAGTTCAGAGATTTTCCAAGAAAGATAAAGACAGCTGATGAGGAAAATGACTTAAGTAAAGAACCTCCAACAGGCAACTGAGGCTCATTATTATGCGTCACGATTAGTCCCCACTTTGAGGGGGTGGACACAAACTTAGAGCATGGGGATTAGGGCCAGATACCTTTCCTGATGCACCGTGTTGGGTTCAAACCTACAACCTCTGGCTTGTCTGTTCCCAAAGCCCATACTCTACCACCGAGCTACTGCACCCTATGACTTTACAATAGTCTACTAGTGGGTTAAGTTTTAGGACTTGCTATAGTTTTACTTATTGATATAGAGATTTATATGTGAAATGTCTATCTAAAAATGACAAAATCTACACATTCAACAGCCATTTGTAAAAAAAAGAAATCCTGGGAGAAGTCACCCCCAGACCTCCTGGATGGGATTGTTCCTTGCCCCCTCAAAGTAAGAAAAAAATAATAGGAGGAAACACTAGTGTGAATGCTCCTCTTACAATGCCAAACAACATCAAAAATAAGATAATGTAAGGAATAGCCAATTTAACTGGAAGCTGGTTGTGGGTGCGTGTGTGTCTGTGTGTGCGTACACACATGCACCCGTGTTCATTTACCTAGTAAAAAAGTGGATCAAAAACCATTTTGGACATAAAAAGCTGGTGCTTCCCCTTTAAAGACCTCACTGGAGCTGAAGCTTTCAGAGCCCAGTGTGTTCCTCTATCCTTCCTTCATCTTTCCTCTGTCTCTTATTCCCCTTTGTCTCTCATTTCCTCTCACTAAAATTCAGCTCTCAAAGGAAGAAGGCAAATGAGAGTCCTAGGTGAACTATGTTTATGACTGAGTGACTGTGTGCAGGCGAGGGACTGGATGTGCCTCGACTTCCTGCTGAATCTGCTCTGTGTGTGTATATGTGTGTGTGTGTGTGTTGATATAGGATTGGGCATACTTACCAGAGAGCAAGGATGTAGCCTTTTCACTGTGCTGATGTGTGCTTGCATGTGTCTGTGTGTGCGCGCGTATCCATGTGTGTGGGAGACTTGCCTGGGCCGTGGTGCGTGCAGGTCAGAGGGGCATGGATGGTTGGAGGAGGACAATGACTTGTGGTGTCGGGGACGCGAGGAAGAGGAGGAGGAGAGGACGGCAGCGGCCGAGGCGGTGGAGGCACGGGAGCCCGGAGTGTTTAGGCTGGGAGGGGAAGGGAGGGGAGGGAGGAGTAGCACCCCGCCCAACAAACACATGCACACACAGACAGGAAACATACAAAAAACACACAGAACACAGGAGACAGAGGTGCAGTAGCAGACACACGCGCGCACACACAACACACAAACAGACACAATGAAATCCGCATGCAAACAATCAAGTATACATATGACCGGAGTGAGGCCATTGCAGACATCCAGATGGTCAGACACACACAATTGCATGGGTACAATAAAACAAGTAGACATGGTGACATGGATACAGACACCCAGACATAGAGACCCAGAAACAAAGACAGACACATATGCACAAGAAAACCCATGTTTACAATCAAAACGCAGACAGACAGACAGACAGACAAGATCAGGGCGGGGTTTGTATGGTGCAGGTGGGCAGGGGGGTTGAGGTGGAGTATGGTTAAAAGCAGCACTTATTAAACACATTGAAGGGGGCAGGGGAAGGGGGATGGATGAAGGACAAAGGGGAGGGAGGGTGGTGAATAAAGAGCATTAGGGAGTAAAGAGAAGAGGAGAGAGACTAAGGAAAAAAAGCAGCTAGTAAGACAAAGTGAATGACTGTTAACTCCATTATAGAAGTTCTAAGACAGGGAGATTCAGTTGGTCTGCTTTAGCCGGTATGATTATGTCAACACTGTCTAACATGGAGATTAATGTTGGCTCGGTCAAAAGCTTTCACCAAATATTCATTTTCTCAAGTGAAACATACGCAACAAGGTAGTTTAGTGAAGAGTGGAAATCCACTTACTCTTAGCTCATAACCCCAATAGCTAAGGAGGTTTCGGAGAGAAGGACGGACTTCATAAACAAATCAAAGACCAAGTCAAGTTACCAGCTTCTTTAGCACTCACCCTCTCAAACCCCCCCATATATAGTCCTTTAGTCTATTAGACTGGGGAAAGTCTAATAGAGTGTATTGAGTCTGCCTCACCACTCAGTCAAGATATTGGGGAAAAAAATATACAAAAAACGAATTATGCTAAAACAGCATAGGTTGACCATTACCTCTGCCTAAAAAAAAGAGTACTGGATGTGTAGTCATCCTCACAAATCTCCTTTAGGAGTTCAGCACCATGTTGATGTGGTCTTCAAGGTATATTTCACTTGTTCTGTCTTCATTCTGCCATAAATCTGCCTCTGGGCTTGTGTGGCCTCCCTCGTAGGTCGTTGCCATAGCACCTAGCTACTTTTCTAAGGAAACACCCTAAGATTTTGGTCTTTATCTACGGGGCATTCCATTGGAAGGCAAAGGCAGAGAATGTTTCCATTTATATTTTATATGTTTAGCTTACTTTCTCATCCACAGTGATGTAAAGTGCACTCACCAACTCTTCTGGGACATGTACAATAATCCAACCTGTGACCTTTTTTATTACTGGAAGATAACCAAGGGGTCTACTTGGAAAAAACTGTCCTGTCCTTTATCACGACTTCAGCTAGAATCAAGAACGTTGGATTGAAATTAATTTAAGAGTAAACTCAATCAACAGATCCTGAAGCTACTGTTGTGTAATGGGGACTGCTGCTGAGCTCCACACATTACTGATGGCTGTAATTTGACTTGACTCCACACACACAAGCGCACACACACTCACAGAGAGACAGATGAAGTGTAACATGTGGAAGCATGCTAAACATAGTGAGAGACTGTGGAGAGTGGTACCAGAGGCAGACAAACAGATGGACAGGAAAAGAGAGAAGCAATGCTGTTAGAGAGAGAAAGGGAAATAGAATGAGAGAGAGAGAGAGAGAGAGAGAGAGAGAGAGAGAGAGAGAGAGAGAGAGAAGTGGAAAAGCAAGAACTGAAGGGAGCAGAGAGAGAGAGAGGGAATGAGTGGGCCATTGGTAGAGGTCAAACAAACAGACTGCTGATTACACTGAAAAGCCACACAGCTCAGAGAGAGATAGAAAAACATGCACATACACTTTCAGACCGAGATTTGCATGGCGAGTGATGGAAAAATAACAGCATTCATTGGTCAGTAAAGACTGGGTAACACTATGCGCACATGCATGTGTGTGTGGTTTGAATACATGTGTATGTGTGTCTAGTGTGTGTTTACATACTGCCTATGAATTCCTCTGTGTGTGTGTGTGTGTGTGTGTGTGTGTGAGTAGATCTTTGTGTGTATGTCTGTAAGCCTATTAAAAGGGGAGCCTGTAGACCGTATAGCGCCAATAACAGTTAATATTCCATCACAAGTTGTCCTAATCTTCTTAGAGAAAGAGAGAGGGGAGGACAAACAAAGGAAAGGCAGTCAAAGAACAAAACAGGCGAGAAAAAAGAAAAAGAGAGACAGAAAGATTTAAAGAAGGAGGAAAGTAAAGGAAAGGTGACTTATGACCACGAGGAGCGCAGATGACAATACAAGAGGCCAGAAAACCAAATGAAAGAGAACAGAAAGAGCAGGATGAGAATAGAATAGAAGGGGAGTGGGGGATGGGTCAGGGTACAAGTATACAAGCCCGAACTTTCAGAGCATTAATGAGGACCAAATCGAATATCAACATCAAAGCAGATGACAACAGCTAAGTTAGCAAAAGCCTACAGTCGCTAGACACCACACAGTACTATAAATGCTATAGCGTCTCAAATGACCCCATCATTCCAGCATAGCTCTTTGGAATGGACAAAATAGTCAACCGAATAAAGGTGATCTGTGCCATAAGAACTTGTCCAAATCAAACAAAAAAAATATAATCTCAGAGGGGGGGATGGCCCTGCAAAGAGATTAAAGGCTTGGGGGTTTAAATATCAGATCTTTTTAATTGCCTTCTCTGTATCATACATGGCTCACATGGATCATTCCTGGCTTACGTAGGGAGTAATGGGGTCATTTTAAGACTGACATGTGATGAAGCAGTATTGACAATGAGGTAAATGCTACATACATAGACTATGTTTAGCATTATGGTTAATGTTTATGAATAGGCAGATGGGTTTATGGCAAGTTTTAAGCGTAAGTAGTATGTGTGCATATAGGATGGCAAGGAGCTGAAGAGAAGCCAGCCACAGACCCAGTAAATACTCTACAATGCATCACTAAGGTGGGGTTTTTTTTGTCAGTGAACTATGTATATATGTCCAGTTAGATCAAAAAGGACACACAACCAGCAAATCTAATATAGCTGAAAGAGGAATGAGTATAAGTCTTGGAATGAACATAATTCACCCACAGAAGGAAAAAAAGAGAAGAACATTTAGGGCTAAGCTGACAGCATTTGACTGCATCACATTGGTCCAGATTAGGACGGGAATATCAAGTGACCCTCTGTTAATGTGGGCCAGAATGGGATAAAAAATACACTCTGGCAAGCAGGAAGTGGTTTGAGCATTGGTTTGTCAAGCAGGCAGACTCAGAAGTGGCTATTCTGGATGAGGGAGAACACTGTGCCTAATTGACCTATCTGTAAATTTGTGTGTGTGTGTGTCTGTGTCTTTGAGAAGGCAGATACAGAACTCCATGCCTCTCTAGACTGTGCATGTGAAACAGACATACATTGACTGTTGTCCCATTGAAAATAAAGTCTTGTTTATTGTATACAAACTGTGGCTACAAGGGACAACACACTAACTGAGTGCTGGGCTTACAAGTGTATTTTGGGGTTTTGTTTATTAATAGGAGGCACAGTACAGCAAAAAGCTCTTTTCCACTTGGATTCTTCCACTGTGTGCCTAAACCCTATTTAAACTGTGTGAGTACAGTTTAAAATGTAACTTGTTTGAAAAATATTAGCAATTTTAATCTCATGCTTGGCTGGGACATGAACAGAACCAAAGATAAATTTCAGGATAGAGGGAAGAATAGAATTTCCTTAAACGAGGACAAGTATGAATGCGGTGGCCTAAAGTGTGTCAGTGCATTCTGATCTGAACATCTTCCTTTGTCTGGTGTGCGTGTACGTGGGCCAGTGCACTGACTGGCATATACATCTATCTTGGTTTGAATGATAATGATGATATGTGTGTGTGTGTGTGTTTGTGTGTGTGTGTGTGGATCCTATACCTGTGTATGCACACGTCTGTAGTTCTGATTGGCATATCTCCATCAACCTATCATCAGACAATCTGTGATCTACTGTACTAGATATCTGGCCTAAATCCCCCAGGGAGGCTGATTTCCATGCCCAAAAGGGCTCACCCTGCCCTGGGGAACAGCTGTGGGCTTCCCTGGGCCAGCTGGCAGAGGTTGGACGAGTGAGAGCCAAGGCCCGAGATTCAGGCAGTCCATCACTGAGTTAGTTGTGGAAGTGATTCATTCACAAGCTAGGGTGTGTGATTGTGTGTGTATTTCCAGGGGAGAGAAGTGCTAAATCAAAATAACAGTTTTGGTTAGCAGTGGTGGACAAGAGTGTGCTGGAGTGTGCATTTGCCCATGCCATTCTAGATATTCCAGCATGGTGTCTTTTGTAAGGGAGTGTGAGGGCATGTGTGTTCATGTACCTGTCCTTGCCATTCTGGACGCCCTGTCCCAGCGTGGCTCTCTCAGTGATAGGAGAATTCCTGCTGCGACCTGTACCGGTAGACAGGATACTATTCTGGAGGGACACAGAAAGAATGATATATGTTAGAAAGAACTAGTTGAGTGACAAAAAGAAAAAGATGGCAGAGGGAAAGAGATTGTAGAATGACAGAGAGAAGGTTGAGGGAGAGTTGCTTGAGGAATCATAGGATTACAGAGACATGGTATGCTGAGAGAAAAAGAGAAGCCCGTGCCCAGAAAGTTGCTGTTTGACACCCAAAGATTTGGCTGTCAAAGTCCTCAAGTGTGTAGATACTGACCAACATGCCAGGCATCTGCTACATTCTCACTTGAATATTCCGATTTTGTCCGGTTTTATCTTTTTTGAGATTATTCACATCCATGACCAGTACTCAAGTAGAAATTACCCACAACTCCTTTAAAGGGAAGAGGGTGAGTTTAGTAAGGAGTGGATGATGGTGAATGAAGGAAAGAAAAAACCACTAGTTAAAATGGTGTTATACTGTGTGGTAAGTTAGTGAAACCAACTAAATGACTATGGGCTGCTTGTTCTATTTCTGTAAACAGTCCTTAATCTCTCAATATTTCTGGAATGAGGAACATTGCCTTATTTTATACTTATTCCAAATGATCCTTGTTTTTTTTAACCTAACCTATATTCAAATAACTAGATAGCCAAATATCTACATTTATCTGAAATAAATCTACCACATGAATGAAGAAAACTTAGAGATTGCCCAGATCGAGGTTTTGCTGGATGGCTAATTTTACTTACTGTTAATGGTCAGCTAATATGACCAAGCCGACCTATTGGGGTACTACATTGGAAAATCAATACTGTCCAGCTTGGGTATGGAAATAAGATGCAATCCTACAATCTCCAAAATTTATATCCTGAGCTCTCCTTTACCTGGCAATACCAACTCGTGAATCCCATTGTTTAAAAAATCCATAAAAGTTCTGTTACGATTTAGAAAACATTTCCAACTTAATTAGGTAAGTGGCCTCTTTCCACTAGTGAATAATCATCTGTTTCCACCATCTCACACCCATGCAACATTCTAGATATGGCATAGAAATGAACTTGTGTTCTTTAATGAGCTCCATGTCAATACCACATTTATCTCATTTGACATTTTATCAAAAAGACCAGAAACTGCCAATAACTAATCTTTTCAGATACCTCTAGGCTAACAGTTTTGGTATGACACATTATCCATTTCCCCTCCCTACAGTTAAAACATGAGCTACAATATTGTGTCTAGATCTCTATGCTAAGGGGAAGATCTCTAAAGTCTAAAATAAGACACAAGATGTCAATAATCAACCATCATGAGCCAACACTAAATCAGTATAGGAGCAAGACTGTTGAGATGTTGAGCGCTCCAAAGAAATATGGCAGTTCAGCATGGAACACATTCACAGCTCCTTTTGCACGAGTCACATTCAACTTAAAATGCTACACTATTTGCATCATTTAAATCAAGGACATGCTGAGATATACCCCAATGACTACACCTGAGTAGTCACAACAGTCCAGCTACTGCATGTCAAATGTTCTGGTCATGCCAATCTCTGAAGAAGTTTTTGACCCACATTTTAAAGTTTTTTTCCAAATGCAGCAAGGCAACAGAAGTGTAAAATGGACTTATTTTTATATATAGCGCTTTTTTTTTTAAACCACTCAAAGCGCTTTATATCGTATGCCTCACATTTACCGAGCATGGAAGTACAATTGTGGACATTTTAGGTTTGCCTACAACATTAGCATGATGTACCTAGAAATGTCTTCGATTCACTTTAATTCCACAGAGGGTGTTCTTAAACCCCGGTCACTTTAAGCGCCAGATATAGCAATTAGTGGTATACCAACCTTCACACAAACTGGAAATACTTTTAAGTTTCGACTCATACACTTGAAAAAAAATCAAAGTCAGCGTGATGGCTGTGACTGAATACTGTCTGTGAGTGCTTTGTAGTTTGGCTCATAACTACAGACAGCCAGTCTGAGAAACTCTGTGAGGTGTCTGTCAGTAAGGCGGTTTCTCTACTTTGATTTGACTATTTTCATCCGTGAAAAAGCCATTTTACAGAGTAAGTGGATCCAAAGTAGGCACTCACTTTCAGTGGCCATTTATATAATGAGGACAGTAAATTTCTCTGCTTGACGAGTCCAAAAAAGTCACTGTCCCTCGATCTGGCTCTATGTTGTGTTGTCCATCAACCACCTCCTTGTCAACTCCACTTGGTAAAGGAAATACTTGTTAGAATTTGGCTGCCATCTGATCTATATCATTGGGCAGGAATGTATTTGAGATGAATGCAGTAATATCTTCCCTGAAGTCTAATTAATCAAAAACGCTAATCAAAATATGTTGCCGCTTTGTCCATGTGAGCACAGCACTGCTCTGAGTGAAAAGCAACCTTGTCTTTGATGACCTGTGACATTTTCTCCAGGTTGGGAAAGCGTGTCAGCTTTCCATTCATTAGATGTGTGTGGTCCAAACACTGGATTTGGCCTTGAATGCATTCACTGTCCTTATCATTTAGGGCAGGTGTCAGTCTTTCCCCTTGAGAAGATTGTTGGGTGCATTCAGCTTTGCCTTTAGGTTTGTCAGCTCCAGTCGCCACACACATCATCTTAAAGTTACTCATGTTCCTTGTTTCTTGCAGTCATAAAAGTCTTTATCTCAGACTCTAAATCTCAGTCAACAAAATCGCTGCAGCCATTTGCTGCGACTCAACCATAGTACATCAAGGATGGAGAAGTAGGTTTCCGTAAGTGACATTGAGAACATCCAAATAACGCCTTATATAAGTGATGCTGAAGTCTTTTAAATTGAATTAAGTTTATCAGTATGACCACCAGTATCATTACATGAGAAAAGTTAAAGATCTTCCCAGCCAAGACCTGCTGATGAATCGCTCAATGATAATTTACAAAGCTTGGAAAATCCGTCATTAAGGCAGAGTGCTATAAAACCAGCACACATTGCTTGGGGCCCCATCAGTGTCAACTGCCACCAGTTTATGAATGGGGAAAATTATTTTCACAGACATATTTTTTTAAACTCAAAAATATATCTTCACTTCTTATTCTCTCCTCTAAGTGCAAAAAAGCAAGGCAGTGCTTTGTTGTAGAATCCCAGAATGCCGTTCTGACAAATACAAGGTAAGCTCTTTCCATTACATCCAGGGATTTATCAAACTAGTGAAAAATATTCATAGTGAGAAGTCCTTTAACACTTGTTGATCCACGTCCTCTGACAGTGACTTGACTCTTGTCACTGTCAGAGGGTCAAGTGGAACACTACGGAGTGCGGTTTTGATTTCTTTGCTTTTGAAGTAGTTGAAAACAGTCTCTGCACAGTAAAAGCCAATACTTCCTTGAATAAATTGCTATCTGTGAAAGGCTCCATGTGTTTAGCCCAAAGGTATCAAAGTGATGCTTCAGTAGTAGCCTCATTTTGACCAGCAAGTTTTGTGGAAAGTGATTGCTGGGCCTTTGACACTAATTTCAGCTTATTAACTTTCCTAGCACGGATTGTGCTCTTTGGTGGGTATCTGTCTTTGAATTTTTGGTGGTTGGTGTTGTGGTACCTCTTTAAGACAGTGATCATTTTAGGCGGCACAAGATACATACACATATGTCTTTCACAAAGGTAAAAAGAAATTCCTCTTTCCATTCTGGATGGATATTGTATGTTTTTCTATCCTTTCGTGGAGCCTCCATCATGCTAGCTAATTATTATATGCCGTACATTGACACTAGTGAGTTGGTGTATTGATACTCTTCTTTTATCTCATTAGTCATTTTAATGCAGCACTTACTACACGGAAAAAACCCTACAATAGCTGGATCAGAGGCACTTGCTAAACTGAACATCAATCAAGCACAATGTATTTGTGTATTTTTCTATTATTTTCAGGAGCTATCGGGAAAGATTTACCTATCAATCATGATTTATGGGTCAGCAACCAAGGTTTTAAACAGTACACTTAGATATTATTTTGCACTTTCATAAATGTAAGATTATAATCTTATAATCATTTTGATTGAATCAGGGCATCAGCTGAATACCCACATTTTATATAACAATCTATTTATGTAACGATTTGTGTGTGCATGTATCCCATTGTATGTTTAATTTCTTACGGTGGAGGGTGTAGCACTCTTCTTGCGGTCAGAAGAGACCAGGGGGCTAGCTGGCACCTTCGTAGTGGAGCTCCCCGAAGAACCCTTCCTCCCCGAATCCTCCACTGCCGTGCCCCGGTTGTCGACCTGACCCCCCCTCTTAGAGTATGAGGTGCCTAGTCAGAAGAAAGTAGGGATGTGAAAGAAAAAAAGGCAAGAAATGGGACAGAGATAAAATATAGAAAAAGAGAAAGGATTGGTGGAATTAAGACAGAAGGAGAATGGAGAGGAGCAAAGAAAAAAGAAGAAAGAAATGGATAAAGTCACAAGATGCATTACATTGCACCATCCTCCTCCATCCCCCCTTCCTTCTCCCACTACTTTCTAGTCTGACCAACATTGACATCTTTGCTCTTCATCACTTTTCTAGAAAAAGAAGTCTCCCATCAACCATCTCCCACTAGTCTACCAGCCCTCACTTTCATTCCTCCAAAATAAACAACAATACAGCAATGCCACACAACAAAAGGCTGGGTTCATGTGCAAGTTGGTCATTGTAGTACTCCTAACCACTGAATGTGCAGTCAATGAAAAACTTGTATATGAACCCAGCCCATTATTGGGTGGTATTGCTGTATTGTTCATAATGGTGGGAATGCTTGCAGTCAGCTCAGACTGAAGATGTCACCTGTTTGAGTGACGAAACGTTTCTGAATAAACTTCTGATCCAGTTGAACCAATTCACATTTTGTATGAACAAAATTTTGTCCAATCCTGTTTTTTTTAGTTAAATATACCCAAAATCAGACATATTTGATCTTTTAAGGATTTTGAAATATCACTTCACAAGTTTATCTTCACCCATCTAGATTAATGCAATTCTCTCTACTCTTGCTTTAATAAGGCTGCTTTAAACCACCTAAATGGCTCAAAATGTAGCTGCTAGATTATCCACTAGAACTAGCCATAGGTCCCGCATTATTCTTGTTCTCCATTGGCTTCCTGTAAAATTCAAAATAACCTGAAATATCTTGTTGATTAAATTTAAAACACTTCATGACCATGCCCCTAGTTATATTTCTGATCTTCTTACTCTCCATCAGACCAGACCAATACGATCCTCAAAACCCGGTCTTTCATCGATACCCCACTCCAGCTACAAACAAAGGGTGACCAAAGGGTGACCATCTGTTCAACTGGATCAGAAGTTTATTGAGAAACGTTTCTCAATAAACTTCTGATCCAGTTGAACAGATTCACCTCTTTTTGTGACTTTGTAACCATGTGTTTGTGAAAGTGACTAAACTTTGCTTACTAATACAGCAGTCGATTTCAAAAAATCTGAAGTCATGCAACCCCTACTACACACAGATTCACACTTCTCTCTTGCTCTTCCAATTCCAACACACACCAGTCTCACCCTGATCGGTCGCTCTACGGGGCTTCTGGTTGGATGACACACTGCGCTGTACCTGAGACAGGTAGGACAAACATTAAGTCAGTAAA
>OMLC01056184.1:0-12500 GCA_900302585.1 Regalecus glesne
TTCATTTGTTTTTTTGTGCTGCATCTGGCATTTTCATAGTATAACTCATAGTTCAGAGTTTGCTCATTAAAGAGGTTTTATTGGTCGGGTTTCAGACGTATCATTGATGTAAGTTTTCATTAAACTCTGCCGGAAAAAAATCCACCTCTAATTTCGGCCTCTCCCATCAGGGGTCACCACAGCAGATCATCATCTCCATCTCTTCCTGTCCTCTACATCTTCCTCTGTCTCACCAGCCACCTGCATGTCCTCCCTCACCACATCATAAACCTCCTCTTTGGTCTTCCTCTTCTCCTCTTGCCTGGCACCTCCATATTCAGCATCCTTCTCCCAGTATACCAGCATCCTTCTCCCAGTATACCAGCATCCTTCTCCCAGTATACCAGCATCTCTCCTCCACACATGTCC
Source organism: Regalecus glesne (assembly GCA_900302585.1). Taxonomy (NCBI): domain Eukaryota; kingdom Metazoa; phylum Chordata; class Actinopteri; order Lampriformes; family Regalecidae; genus Regalecus; species Regalecus glesne. The sequence goes on from OMLC01056184.1 coordinate 409, forward strand.
AGACCATCTCAGTCTGGTCTCTCTGGCTTTGTCTCTAAACCCTCCACCCTGAGCTGTTCCTCTAATATACTGGTTCCTGATCTGCTCCTTCTTCATCACTCCCAATGTAAATCTCAGCATCTTCTAAAATGTATAGATGATTTCATAGTGGTAATTTGACTGAGACCCAAACTATTTCAACTTAGTTTTGTACACGACATAGAGATAGTGGAACTACAGACTGAAGAGGAACAATGTGGATTCTGTCCTGGTGGAGGAACAACAGAGCAGCTCTTTACACTCAAGGATCCTGGAGGGGGTCTGGGAGTATGTCCATCCAGTCTACATGTGTTCTGTAGATCTGGAGAAGGCTTATGACCAGGTCCCCCGGGAGATCTAGTGGGAGGTGCTGTGGGAGTCTGGGTTGAGGGGGGTCACTGCTCCGGGCCATCCAGTCTCTGTATGCCCAAAGCGAGAGCTGTGTCTGGGTTCTAGGTAGTAAGTTGGCCTCTTTCCAAGTGGGGGTTGTCCTCCACCAGGGCTGCTCCTTGGCTATCCTGTTTGTGATGTTCAAGGACAGGCGTGGTCATGGGAGAGAGGGGCTGTAGTTCAGTGGACTGAGGATCACATCACTGCTGTGTACAGATGATGTGGTTCTGATGACATCATCAGTCTGTGACCTCCAACAGTCTCTGGATCGGTTCACAGCTGAGTGTGGAGCAGCAGGGATGAGGATCAGCACCTCTAAATCTGACACCATGGTTCTCAGCAGGACACCAGAGGACGGTCCACTCTGAGTAGGGAATGAGTCCTGACCCCAAGTGAGGGAGTTCAAGTCTCTCAGGGTTCTCCAGTGAGGGGAGAACTCTCACCTATGGCCATTAAAGTTTGGTCATAATTGTAAGAACAAGCTCGCGGATACAAGCGGCTGAGATGGGTTTTCTCTGGAGGGTGTCTGGTGTCTTCCTCAGAGACAGGGGGAGAAGTTAAGACATCCATGAGGGACTCGGAGTAGAGCCGCTACTCCTTCAAGTAGAAAGGAGCCAGTTGAGGTGGTTCGGGCATCTAATAAGGATGCCACCTGGTTGCCTCTCAAGTGAGCTTTTCCAGGCACGTTCAACTGGAAGGAGGCCACGGGGTAGACCGAGGACCGGATGGAGGGATTCTATCTCCTCACTGGCCTGGCAACGCCTTGAGATTACCAAGTCAGAGCTGGTTGATGTTGCAAGGGAAAGGAAAACCGGCTGTAATCTGCTGCCTCCAGGACCCAACACCGGATAAGCGGTTGACAATAGATGGATGGATGAAGTTCAATCTCAGACGTGACAGGATTAAAAACCTCAACCGAAGGACTTCTAGCTCCTGAAAACGTTTCTCTTTAGTCAGTGTTTCCATTTTTGTATGTTTTCTTCTTTTCGTCTATGGACCCTCATTCCACGTAAAATCTTTTGCATTGAAAGTTACCATACAAATTGTCAGCCAAAGAGCTCTGATATGCGGTATAGCCGAATCAATGTATTTGTTTCTTATGTGTATATGCTAATCAATGTGCTCGCTAGGAGCCTGAGTCATGTTCTCCAACAGCTCATAGTCTGTTGCATGTTTGCAGAATTTTGAGGCATCCGTCCAGAGGAACGTGGTGGTGAACGGACAGCCTTGGGATGAAGCTCCTGATGACGAGGGTAACTTTCTTTCCTGCTACTCTTCATCTTTGTTTCTCTTTGGAAGAAGAAACCATTTCAAAGCATGCCTGTCATGCCCAGTTTTTCTCGTAGGCAAGTACTTTACTCACACATGGATATTTAGCATCAGGTTTTGCGTGGGATACATATTGCATTGACTCCAACTAGAAGCACACATTTGAATGAAATAATACATCGTGCAAGGATTTACAGAGGATCACAAAAACAATGAATCGGTTCATCTGGATGCAGCAGTTATTGAGAGAAACGTCTACAGGTGAAATCTTCAGTCCGAGCTGACTGCAAGTCACCTGTATGAGAGATGACATGTTTCTCAGTAAATGTTCCATGCAGATGAAGTGATTCAACTTTTTGTATGAATTCCTTACCTACACTATTGAGGACGCATAAAGACAAATTAGAAAGAACTAGGTCCAAGATGACAAAAAAAGAGGTGAATCGGCTCAACTGGATCAGTTGAACCGATTCACCTCTTTTTGTGATTCCCATACCTGGATTATTGAGTATGCATCAAGACATTAGGTCCAACATGGAATCAGCATGCCTGTTATGTAATTCTAAAGAGCTGCAAAAATCTGTTTTAAAGACACTATTTTTAATATCTGCCGTTTCCCCCCCAAAAAAACAACAAATGATCAATCAGAGGATGCTGTCATGGCTCTGGAGGGCCTCCTGGATGACACCATCGTGGAGACCACCAGTAAGCGCCATCGATATCCCACACAGATTCTGCCACATTTGGTCCGCTCGCTAAAAGCCGAACGCAAACTCATGGTGGGTGTCAGTCTGAGTCGGAGTTAAAGGCACTTTTTTGCCCAGTTAAGTAAATCAATTCACACACGTATGACTGAAGTCTGCACATTTTAACATTTTAAATGGTCAACAAAAACCATATATTCAAGTGGTAGTTTTCCCACAACCTCGCACAATCTCATGACTGCCAAAGCTAAGAGTTGTCTTTTACAACCACAATCTTCTATTGGCTGCTGAACAGCTGCACTGAGGCGGGAAGAGAGTGTTGCTGACTTGCATGAATTCATACACGTGTCTGTGAATTATTCTCTTGTTTTCAGGGGCTTTATGAGCAAGCAGTAAAACCACAGGACGCGGTGAAAGACCCATGTCAAGGTTATTACCTGTAATACGTGTATACACACACTCACTCAGATCAATAACAACAGTCAACACAGACATATGCACCAACACACAGACACTCAGAGCAGCCCTCGCATACAGACACACACACACACACACCAATGTGCCATTTCACTGACTCGTTACCACTTGTAGACCCAGGTCAACACCAGCATGCACACACATTTAAAGGCAGTGTTTTGCTTGTTTTCACTCTGCTGTTGGTCTGAGAGAGAGATGGTCCCAGGACCGGAAACCAGCTTCTCTGATGGTCACAGTAACATCATCTCAAATGCCTCATACTGGCTAGAAGACGGCTTTCTCACTCAGTCAGGTTTCAGAAAAGGAATTCAACAACCCAAACAGCACAGGACTGGAAGGTTACTCCAGCTGTTAGGAGAGAATGACTGGCTCCTAGTCCTCAGTTATTTCACCAGCCAAGAGAAACCGACGTTGGCAAAGACAGAAAGTGTCTCGTTACTCAAGGCATCAAGACATGTTTGTAATGATGTCATTCTTTGTGTGTTTATGTGCATGCGGGCATTTTCACGTGCACGTGTCACCAGTGAGTATCATGAACAACGTGTCTGCAGCAGCCCCGGGGATGGTAAAGGAAGCAATCCAAGTCATGAAGGTAATCCAAACACACACATCAACGCCCCTCCGCAAATTGATATTTTTTTTACTTTTTACATATTCATTATCCAGCTACATGGCCAGTTAGCTCAGTTGTAGAGCATGTGCTTCAGGAAATGACAAGCCAGGGGCCGTGGGTTCAATCCCACCATGCGGTGCACGAAGGCCGTGTGGCTTTAATCCCCCAAGCTCCATCTAATATCTGTGTCCACCCTCACAACGTGGGGACTAATCGTGACACGTAAAATAGACCTCACACATTCTCCAACCAGAGTTTCTGAGAACGGTTGGCAGGTGTGAAGGTCGGTGCCTTGCATAAAGACATTTGGTATAAAAAGGTTATGGTAAAAGGTTTTTGTCGTAGGTACCAGATGGGTGGGGTTGGCTGCATAAAAGGACACTCCTGTTAGGAGTTCAGACATTTACAGCGAGAGGAAAGAGGGTTGTGACTGACAAGTGACATGTTACCATTTGTATGTGTGTGTGGCCTTTTTTCTTCTTCTGGACAGTCCATCAACACTCTACAGAAGCAAGCTGAAGGCCTCTGCCAGGTCCTCAACATGAGACCCAACCAAGGCTCTCTGGAGATCTACAAGGAAGTGTTTGGATCCGACACCCGGCTGAACGCTCCGCTACCTCCCTCCAATGTGGACAACAGGAACAAGGAGTCGATCAAGACAGTTGCAGAGGAAGCGGGAATTAGAGACTGTTACGTGCCTGCCAATAATAAAAAAGACAACCCTGTTGTTGTTGTTCCTGAACATTAGCAGGAGGAAAACAAAGGACAGTGTTTTTCGTTTGTGTTGTCAAAGTCACTTTTCTATTTGTAATACCTTTTGAGAAAGTCGCTTTTATTTCTTTTGTTATTTTTTTCTAGGTTGGACACGAGACGATAGTCAGAAAATGTATAGAGCTCTATGTCAGTTCAAATAAAATGAATTCTTTCCTCAAGTATTTTATTGCTCCAGAATGAGTCTCCGAAGCACCGAAGTATGTGACAAATCTCCAAATCTGGGAGACGTGTGATCTGTGCCAGTGTGATGATGATGCTTGGACTGATGTGGTCTGCTGTTATTCCCACCTCTTTTAACAATCCTCATCCATGTGTCCACATTCGACAGGATGAATCTTGGCCCGGTGGCTTGATCTGGCGTACTTGCGTTTTAGATATTCATCGATCACTACCTTAACTATGAAGGAGGTTATCACAATTATTCTAATTGTTTTACCTTTTGTACTTCAATTAAAATTCTGTCATCCTGATCATGTTGTATCCTACAAGTTGTGTCATATTATGTGTACACGGCAATAATTGCACGTCTGTCTGTCTTGGGAGGGAGATCCCTCCTCTGTGGCTCTTCCAGAGGTTTCTCCCAGTTAAAGAGGTTTTTAGGGGAGTTGCTCCTGATCTGATGTGAGGGTCTAAGGACAGGATGGACCTGACTTGACCAATATGAATCCCAGCTTGACTGAGCTGTAGCAGTGGAGGCTAGCCTACCTTGACTTAGGCTTCAGGCTTTCCCATAGGAAATATTTAGGCTCACTTCACTGGCTGGTTAACATTGAAATTGTGCCCACCAAGTAATATTACGAGTTACTGAAATTTCCCACCATAATTCTCACTGTAAACCAAATTATCTGTAACACAATTTACCAACTACAAGAGGGGCCAATGCGCACTTATTTTTTAAATAGAAACACTATGAAGAAATAGGAAACTTGGAGCTGGAAAACGTATAATAACGTATAATTTTTCCAGTCCCTCTGAGAAAACAAGTTATCTGTGTTTTGTTCTACTGGACAGCATTCCACAACACATATTCTTCATAAAGGAACTGAGGGTCTGACCCACAGCACTGAAAGTCTCCTCACATTCTAACTGCACACTCGAAGTTTGTTTGGCATTTATCTGAATAAACCTCAGCAAAAGCTCAAATTTCTAGTTTCTTACAAAAAAGTATGAATCGTAGCAATTCAAATTAATATGATACTGAAGGTGATCGTTAGCAGCAGACTTTATTTGCTTTAAACGAACCCCTTCCCCTGTTATGAGGGACCCTTTTGCATAGCATGACGTTCTCGCTCATCCATGGAGGCAATGCTTGTCACATTTGAGAGATAAATGAATAAAACCACAAGACATACCTGTGAAGTGCGACGTTTTGCCTCGATATGAACTCCCACCGTTTCCACAACTCTTCTCATCTGCTTTCTTTCCATGCCGTCTTTGTTCATAGGTCCAGCCAAATGCTACGTAGCTAACATGCTACTGTCAAATCCTCTGGTATATGCGCGGCAGCCATCTTTGGACACACAATACAAATGAAGCTGTCTTTCCAGTGTTTTCAGGTTCAGCTCAACGGTAAGTGGTTCGTCCCTCGTCATCATCATTTGCTTAGTCCCTGACTGTCAGAGAAAATACGTATTTAGTAGACAGTACTGAGACTTATCTGAGCCATTCTAAGAGCCATCCACCCGTCCTGTCAACCGCTGATCCGAGGCAGGGTCAGGGGTCAGGCTGAAGCCTATCCCAGCGCTCAGTAGGCGAAAGGCGGGGAAACACTCGGCAGGCCGCCAGCCCTAAACTTCGTCTTGCTTAAGGTCATTTCAACACGCTTCTCTGCAGGTATGAGGATTGAACCTACAAAGACAGCTCTGCCCATTAGATTCCCCTGCTGTCTGTCTGCCGTCTAACGGGTGTTTGGTCCTCAGTCTGCTGGAGAGCTGATCTGTTTGGTGATCATTTGGGTCTCTGTGCTGCCCAAAAAGCGCCCCCAGGTAGCGATCTTGAGTAACTGCTCCAGTTTCCATCCATCCATCCATCCATCCATCCATCCATCCATCCATCCATCCATCCATCCATCATAAACAGGCTGCAGGCCTGTGGATCCCCTCTGTGGTGCAGTGGGTGAAAATAATGAAAGGACAACACAAGCCAGGACATTTGTCCAAAGCCGGTTTTATTTGGGCCACATGGTTGTGACTTCAAGTGGAAAAAAAACGACATTTTGTTTGGTTGCAGTGCAGCCTGTGGCTACATTTGAGAACTAAAGCAGTTGTGCCAATGGTGATGACCTTTTGACCTTTAAGGAACATGGTAGAGTTTCAAACACACACACACACACACACACACACACAGTATATCCAGAAACACATCAGCTCTGCACACTTGGGGACCCCCACCCTCCCCATTCCAACACTACACACTCACAAACCCTGAGGCTTAACTGGCCTTCTTGATGTTCTTCTTCTTGGTCGACTGTTTCTTGGAGGTCTCGGTGCTGGCTGCTGGCTGTGGGGTTGAGGCTTCTGGAGGCGTGCTGGTACTGCTTGTGTCTCTCTCTGGCTCCACAGCGATGGAGCAGGAGGTAGGATTAGGATTCTGCTGCGGGGCCTCCAGCGGTGCTATAGAGTGTTTCGCCTCAGTGACCTCGGTCGCTGCCTCTCCTTCTGCTGGACTTGGTTTTGGGTCTGTTGGCGAGTCGGCTTCTGCTTCCGCAGGCTCAGAGGCTGGAGCCTCTTCAGAGGGCTGATGGGAGCCCTCCTCCTTTTTCTGCTCGTCAGGCATGGATGCTGCCCCCGCACCTTGGTGTTGGACCATCTCTGCTTTAACTTGTTCTGAAGGAACTGGCTTTGCATGAAGAAGCTCTTCTGAAACTGGTTCTGCAGAAACCGGATCTGTAACTCGCTTGCTCTCTACCTGCTCAGGAGCCGGTACTTCTCTGGGCTCCACTGTGAGTGGGGTCTGCTGGGTAAACTGGCCCAATGCTGAGCTCAGAACATCCTCTACCAGGTCCGGATCACTGCCGTCATCGTCAGAGTCCGCAGACGGGTTCAGTAGAGAGGCGGCGAACTCCTGAAGCCTGGCCTGCTCGGCTCTCAGACGAACCATGTTCTCGGTCAGCACCGGGTCCGCTGCCTCCGGGCACTCTGCTGGAGTTGTGAAGGGAGATTCAGGAGCATCCTCCAGGACGGCGGGCTCCTCCTGGAATGGAGCTTCGCCAGCTGGGAGCTTGGATGACAAGCCAGAGTCTACGCCGCGGATTTCCTTGATCTTCTCATAGAGGCATTTTCGCTCGTCCTGCAGAGTGCGGCACAACTTCTCCAACTTCTGGATCTTCAACACAAACAAATCAAACTCTTTCCCTTTCTCTGATCTCTGCAAGAGGAGAGACAGACAGGCAGACAGACAGACAGACAGGTGGAGAGACAGAGTGTGAATAGACACCGGGTATCCACATACCCACCCTGAGTGACATGACCTTTCCCCTGGACAATAGTGACATGACCCTGGCGTTTGACCTTTGCTCTTCACCACATGCAGAGGTCAAGCTTGTAAGAGTAGTAATAATGTCGTCTGTACCTCTTTGATCATATCGGCGAGAGCTTTGTTGCAGCTCTCAAACCTTGTTTTCCAGATGCCGGACTCCTTCTCCAGTGTCTTCATCTTCTTAGACATCTGCAAGCAAAATGTCACAGAACAGCAAGATGTGCAACATTTTACACATTTAGTCCTAAATTCAGCAAAGCAGTTTAAATCCAGCCAGCCAAGTTAACTGTTAGCGTCTAATAATGGGTCCTGGTCTGTTATGCATTGATAGCCTGAATTATAGTAATCCCAATAATCCTGATGATCATAATCTCCTTCATGGGGACAGCTCATATTAATGAACTTTCAGAATGTAAATACTTCAGATTTGCCCCAAGGCTGATTTTCATCTGTTGTCCCGAGCAGTTGGGGGTTCAATGTCTTTTTCAAGGACACCTCAACACACTTTCTGAAGGAATCAGGGATCGAACCACCAAAACTCCAACTCGTATTGTAAAGATAGCGCCTGCGAGCATCAGGCATCGGGGATTTGTGGAGTCGCCCTCTGCTGGTAGCATTCTGACCCTACAGCATGAAATGGCCTGAACATTGATAGGGAGCTTCAGGAAAATAATAATATCTCGGGCTATTTTCAAATTCTAAAGTACAGATTGTCATATTTGAGCAGTTAATGAGATAAAAAACAATTTTCAACGATGTGAGATGTATTATTTTGTAGAATTTTGTATAAATTGGGTGGCACGGTGGTTTGCACTATTGCCTCACAGCGAGAGGGTTTGAATCCCGTCTAAGGTGTGTTCTGAGTGGAGTTTGTGTGATGGGTTTTCCTCCTACCATCAATAAATAGAAACGCAGGAGCTGCAGGTGTGAATTGGGTTGAAGATTTGTCCGGTCGAATGGTGAAATTCATGTAAAAACCTGCACATGGTGCCTTTCAAGGGAGGCTAGTTGTTTTAGTAACTACGCTGGTTTGGGGTGGTTCCCGTTTTTACGAAAGTTGTTCAGTGGACACAGATCATGCGTCAGTGTGATTTCCACCACAAGAGGGCGTAAGCTCTCACTCGTCTTCCCTGTTTCCAATCCGCTATGTGACTTCCGTTAGGTCACTTCCTACCTTCTCCATTTCCTGTTTGAAGGTGACAAAGATGTCGTTGCTCTTGGCCAGGGTGATCTGGAAGTCATCAAACTTCTGGGAGTAAAGGGTGAGCTGTGGACACACAGACACACACTGCTAGAAGAACCTCCTTCAAATATGTCTCATGACTGACACTCACTCAAATCAAATGATTACTAGAGTTCGCAGGACCAAATTGATTTTGTTTCCAATCAATGACTGGATGAAATGCTAAATCGAAAATGTAAAAAAAAATATAATAGTGATGAAATAGAATAGTAGTAATCAAATTAATACATCAAGTAAAATGCGTAATAATGAATAATTATAAGTAATACAGAGATATAATTATATAAAATGTTAAATAAAATGCATTAATTTAATACTTGTTAAAAAAATCAAGATATGAGTAAAACAACAAGAAAGTAGCCTGCTGTCTGGATATGTCTGCCCCCCCGTGGCTGATAGAGGCTGTAGAAGCTCACATTATAGAACACATTCTGATGGCATCCAAGGAATCATCAAAGCCACATTCACCAGAGCAGAAAATAGTGCAGCGCCTCAGGGGGATGGGTCACCTTGTTAAACTGTTAGATGCAAAGCATTATAGAGGTAGAAAGTGCCATGCTCTATGTTGTTAGTTATGTATTCAAATGTTCTGTTCCTGTCTGTATGGGTTTCCTCCGGTTGCCCATCTGCCACCAGAAAAAGATGGAGGAGCGGACCAGTGAAGGCTGCTCTCAACCCCTCGCCAAGGCTGATTCACCATGACGGCTGCCTTGCCACACCACGGGGCCCTACGTTGACTGTAAACTTGACAGGTTCTGGGCCTTTGTGGACACAGGATCCGACATCCCCTTCATCCATCCAGTGGTTCTGTGGGGCACCAAGGGGCTGCTTGCTTCAGTCTGGAAGAGGAGCCCTCCTACAGATTGAGGTTAGTCATTGGAGGTGGAGCAATGGAGGATGCAAAGCCGGTGAACATTTGCATTGGAGACCAGGAGGTTGTCCATGGATTCTGGCTAGCCAGCATCTAGGACCCATGCTTCATAAGCCTGGGCCTACTGTCTCGCTGGGGTGCCCAAGTCCACGTGTCCCCAGCCATGCTAACTATAGGCTCAACCCTGGCCAGAGGGGGAGGGCCTGGTGAGACCAGATGGTTTATTCACTGATCTTCCATCTTCCATCACAAAGTTAGCTTGTATTGTATTGAGAGCTATGCGAATATATTCATATCAGTTTGCTTCTCTTTCTGTCCGCCTGTTAGTTTATGGATTAATATTCACCTGTGCCCGCATCACTGTCCCTTGCTCTCTGAGTTCCTGAGCCTGCAGTTTCCACTCAGCAGCCTGTACCAGTAACTGGTTAGAACAGACAGACAGACAGGCACACACAGAGGAGAGAGACAGGCACATTACCTTCTTCTTCATGGCCAGCTCCTGTTGCTTCATAGCGTAGCATTTCTTTGTTTTGTCAATAGCCTCCCTAAGCAACTACAGTGACAGAGACAGTACTCAGTCAATCCGGGGTGTTCCCACAATCAAACTATGTAGAAATGTCTTGTTAACAACAGCAGCAACACACTTCTGCCAGTATCCGCACCACAATCACTGCTGCTCCAGCTACTGCTATCACCAGTACTTCAACCAACAATGACAGTAACATGGGGATTTGCATGGTTAAGGATATTTATTAAATAATTTTCATTTTAAAATGATCAATTTTTAAAAAAAACAGAAGAGGCATTTCCACCAAGTACAATTTTGCAGCAGGTCAGTCAGAAAAACATGTTGAGAGCGATAAAAGAAAAAAGCAACAGCTGCAAATAATAGAGGTCTGTTTTACATGCCACCATCAGTCCCCATGTGTGGGGGTGGACACAGACTTAGATGGAGCTTTAGGGATTAAGATGACCTTCCTGATACTTTGTGGTGGGTTTGAACTCGCAGCCTTTGGCTCATTGGTTCTTGAAGTGCTCGCTCTACTGCTGAGCCACTACGGCCTCAACAACAAATACTGGCTAATGTAGAATCAAAACTGAAATCTAAAACGTATACATGAATGCATGTCACGAATAAGATTATAAATAGAATTGAATAGAATTTGATGTGTTAAGTGATGGTTAATCTTCAAGGACACTTGGACATGCTTTCCGCAGAGGCCGGGGGTCAAACCATCAATCTCTGATCACTAAATCCGACTTGGACATAGAGGCCTGCTGTTTGAAGGCAGTCCTGTCTGCAGTTGGCGGACGTCTCATTTGAAATCAAAGTCCTCACATGTGGCGTAGTTTTAACTTACGTATTCCTTCTCTCGCTTGTGCTTCTCCAGGGCCTCGGCCAGCAGAGCGTTGGCCTGCTCCAGTTTGGTGTCGGAGAGCTTCTGCTGCAGCTCACGATGTTTGTCAAGCTTCTCCAAACTCTGCAGAAACATGGGATCCATCATGACGTAAATGACGTGCCACAGATGAAGGTCAGTGTGCAAAGCAAGTTTGACTTGAGAATCTAAGTCTCGCTCTACCTTTATGCAACCAGGTCCTAAACTCCACTGCTAACATTTGGAGAAGAGTCAGTCTGCATACAGAAGGCCAGGCTCAAACCCAACAGGCAGTGAATATCCTTCAATAAACCACCAGCACTAACCAAGAAGCTAACCCTGACACCATGTTCCTGCTCCATCCAGGATGATAACCCTGGGATGCTTGACCTCTGTGCCCTGGCTCACCTCCTCTCTCTGCTCGTACTGGCTCATGAGGCTGTTCAGTTTGTCCACCAGGTAGGTGTTCTCCTGGTGCAGCTTGGTGTTGCGGCTGCTGTGCTGCTCAATCTGTGCCTGGATCTCGGCCAGTGCGATCTGGAAATGACTCGTGATCTCATTCCTCTTGTCCTCGTCCTCTCTGCAGCGCCACAGAGTCTCCTCCTGAGAGGAGCAGAGGTGCATACTTCACGCTCACCAAGCGGCGTATGATTGACATGGCTTGAAAATGTCCTTCTGGCTTTCATACAGCAGCGGGTCTAATAGTAAAGTGTAACGGACACCATGTTAGAGCAGGTGGATGTCGTGTCATCGTTGGTTAGCTGTACCTTCAGAGTCCTGTTGTGTTGCTGTAGTTCTCGGCAGAGCTCCTCCAGATCTCTTCGGGCCAGGAGGCCTCTATGACATTCAGCCTGCAGCTCCTCCTGATCCCTGGACAGAC
>OMLC01056190.1:0-12097 GCA_900302585.1 Regalecus glesne
TTTGTATAGTGCCATGGTAGCTCAGTAGAGCATGCAGTTTGAAAACTAACAGGCAAGACAGACATCAGGTTTAAACCCACTGTGGGGTATCAGGAACTGCATCCAGCTTTAATTCCCCAAGCTCCATAAAGATCAGTCCATCCCCACAACATGGGGATGAATTGTGACACATAAAATGGATCTCTCATTCACGCACACGCACACGCGCGCACACACACACAAACAGCTTTTACAGTTTGTTTTTATTTTATTCTATTCTATCTCATCTAACATGTTTCTGCAATGGAATCTACCAGCCAAAGAATTTAACACAAGTGTACTTGTAAAACCAGAGTGACAAAAAACACCTAAGGTGTTGATAAGAGTTTGAACTGGGATTCGACAAGTGCAGACGTCAATAAGCAGAACCAGACTTGGAATTGTTAATCTCCATATGATACATAACCCAAAACCACGTGGCCGGGTCGTGACTTGTGGCGTCTGTCTTTGACAAAAGCCGTTTGCATTATTCCCATCTCTAACACTTCAAATTTCCCAGTAATCCCATGCTTCCTTTCTAGCGAATAAGCAGACGTCTCGGAAATACCATCATCTTATGAGCTGTGCGAACAAAAAAACGAAATCGAGAAACACTATCACATATAAAGCAGGAACATCCGGAAACTAAACACCCACTGCCCACATTATTGAACGGCTTATCCATGTCAAATGCCCTGTGTCAGCGGCGAACGCCTCCGCTTCTTCGTGCACACAGAACAGCACACTTATCAGTTGACTCTTTCATGGCAAAACACCACCAAAACAGGGCGATAGGGGACTTAAATAGAACCAGCACTTGTCAGCTGAGATGGATTCTGACACCCCAATATGCTCAGAAAATGATTAGATAAAAAATAACAGAATCCACCCAGGCGTCTTCGAGGAGGTGTGCTGGCAGCTGATAAAGGATTCAGATTTATGGAGGCTTCAGAGAAAGAAGTAGATATAATGTTTTCCAAAAAATGCTTTAAGTGAACTTGGCTGTGACGTGCAGTGCTGTATGCCCATTAAAATGTACACAAGATATAAGGTGAGTGTTGACAAAAGTCAGGAGATCCATTTGGCAGGTTTTGAGAATATCTGAAATCCACTTCTCCTTCTACATTATTCTAATAATTCACTTTGTAGAGGCTCAACTTCGTACATGAGAGAGGTCAGTTTTATTTGTCATGGTAAGTCGCCATGTTGCGGGGCTGCACAGGGACTTAGATGAAGCTTGGGGGATCAAGACCGGATGCCCATCCTGATGCCTTGCAGTTGGTTCGAACCCGCATCCTCTGGCTCCTCAGTCCCTAAAGTGCGTGCCCTACAACTGAGCTTCCACAGCCCCCACTTTGCCTGGTTATGTGTATTGAATAATACAGATTTTTTTTTTCTTTTTCCTGTTTAAATAGCACAGAATCCCTCCATGATTCCCTAAGATATGGAAACCTTTCTGTTAACACCAGAGTATAGAGGTTAGCTGTTATCAAGTGTTATCATGGATGCTTTGTTGAATCTGGTCCATGACAGGGAGGGTTTATGGTAATCAATGATATCCCAGAATCAAACGCTCCTCACCTTTCCTCCACACTGCTGACATCTCTGTAATCCTGCACCACCTTGACATTTTTACCGCTAGAAACGCTCACGGTCAGCAGGCAATATGTAACCAAATAATTTCTCATCACACTGAGCATAGACTGTTGGAAATGGCTGACCCCTTGGCTTAAAATAGCCCACTAAATAGTCCATGAATTAAATTATTTCAACCATCATGGGGTAAAGGTAGAGCTGACCTACTGACTTGGCTGAAACAACTTGTTCAGCAGCTGTCTGGAGCCAGGCTTCTTTAAAGCAAGGGACACAAGCCGTTACCTTCAGTGGGGTCACAGGCTGCCTTGTATCCTGACATAAATCTTGACCATGAATCCCTGTCTTTCTGAGTAATCTGGTGGCGGAGGTAACTCGAAAATCACACAAATATTGCTTCCAAGTACAACTGCACATCCTCTGCTAGCTGAGTGTATCTAAGCGCCTTCCTTTCACATACCTTATCTACCGCCTCATTCCTCTTCCCTTTCATGCACCACATCTTCCTATGGCACTTTGAGCTCTACGGAGTAAACAAACCACTGTTGGTTCACAGCAGCAGGTCAGGTCAAAGACTGATAATGACTGTCTAAGGTGGGATTGTGAGTCCCTGGGCGACTGTGTGTCTGGTCCAGTCCATCACTTTCCCTTGGTATCCTAACTTGTCGCTAGTGAATTAGATCTCTCTTCTGACTTGCACTCCTTTAAGTAAAAAGCAAAGTGGAGGGATGGAGTTCTCACAGCACTAAGCTAAGACACCCTGGGTCATTTTTCTAAAACCCCGTAGCCAACACGGATGCCATTGCCCTTAGTGGGCTGATAAACATTTATTAATTATACATAATCATTGGCATTTGTTTAGTATAATGCTCAAATTCCCAGAGGAAGTGCCATTTAGCCATTTATCAGACGGATAGAATGAGTAGACGGTAAACTGAGGCCAACCTTTTGTTCAATGTCTTGAAAGATCACATAAAAATAGTCAGGGCACTCCTTTTTCAGCAATTAAAGGGGCAGTATAGCTTAGGAGGCAGTCGTTTAGTTCGATCTCTGGTTCCTTCATGTTGAAGTGTCCTTGAGCAAGACACTGAAATCCAAGCTCCTTGGAATAACAGATCAAAAATTACCCTGGTGGTTAAATCTAGTGTATTTAGATTGTGAGAGGTCCATTTTACGTGTCACAATTAATCCCCACATTGTGGGGGTAGACACCGATTTCGATGGAGCTTGGGGGATTGAGGCCAGATGCCCTTTCTGATCCCCCCCACCACACACCCCCGCAGTGGGTTTGAATCTTCTACCTCTGGCTCGTCAGTTCTTGGAGCATGCACTCTACCACTGAGTTACCGTGGCATATTTACATTCTAAATGTTTATTAATATGCACTATCCCAATGATAGGGATTATATTATTATTTGTATTATTATTATTATTTAGATACCATGGCATGAGGGGTGGACACCATGCAGATTTCTGATACAGCTTGAGAAGACAACGTGTGTCTCTGCTCTGCATGTGTCCCTGTAACAGCTGTAATACATCTCAGCGTCTTATAGACTGGCCAGTGTTGACAGCCAGACAGCAGACAGAAATAAAGATCACAAATCACGTGACGTTGTAAGCAAATTGATATGAAAGACAAACCCAAATCTCTCGCTCTAACTTCCTATTGACTTGTAATTTCATGGCTCTCCTCTTTTGTTCATGCCAAAATCAACATCTCCACACTCTGATCTTTGTAATAATCTGTGAATAATGCCCCTGAGCACTTGGATTAATTTGATAACATGTCAATTATGAACATTAAAGAGCCGAAGAACAAGATGGGGTAACGGGAAGATGAGCAACGTTAACCTAATGATAATACAAGTGAGCCACTAATGGGGGCCTGAAAAGTTCTTTGTCCCTGTAAAATATGGTAGCGCGAAGTGAAGACCTAACTCGTCTCCATTTCCAAAGAACTGCCACCGAACACCTTTGGAGCAAGGCACTAAAATCCAAACTGCACCTGAGAAGAGGTTGAAGGCTGCGGTTGTCTCGGAGAGGTGTGGGAGTGGAACTTAATGAATACTTAGTTGGCTAACAAAGAAAAGGTAAATAACAGACACGAGAGTGATGTGCTAGTGCCACACTCCTCTATTTAAAATGTAATCTTCTTGTAAGTGTTACAGTCACTGAATGTGAATTCCTTGATGGATTGCCTAATGTTAAAAATAAGTACTCGGGTGGTTTAGAAAACCATCTAATGAAGAATTGGTATTTAAAAGTCAACTCCCTTAAGGTTCAAACCTCATTTGTCAACAGAGTGTGTTTGAAAACTGATCCCTCGAACCCTCTATCCCAAGGCTCTCAACAAATGACACTGATCTGTTGAATAATGTCAGGATCAAGACAACTAATGAGCTGTTCTTGTGACTTACCTACAGGCTCTTCTCACAAAGTGAAATGAGCTACGCTAGATACTCTGTACCAGTCAGTTGACTCTCTCATCTAATGTGGTGAACCGCAACTACAAATACTAAAGGGAGAGTTCATGGTAGAATCAAAAATACATGCTGTCCCTCTTAGGGAAAGGTCTCCGAAAGGACCCATGTGGGTGCTGTTCTTTGTTCCAGCCAGGTAGCTAAACACCTGATTTTATTAATCAACTAAAAGTCTTTGCCAAGGACCTTGATTAATAGACTCAGGTGTGTAACTGCTCGGTTGGAACAAAGACCTGTGCCCACAATGGCCCTTTCTGGATCATACTGGTCACCCCCTGATCTAGATCATATGAGTTGTCGAGTTCTAAAGATATCGACTATTGAGACGTCTGCCTTCTCTTGAAAACAATAGAACCGGATGGCACTCCGCTTCTGTTGCTCAGATCACCAAAATACTACATTTGATAAACTCAGCAACAAAGACTCTTTCCAAAAATCATGACCTGGTTACTCAAGATAAACCTTGTTGTGAGCAGTCTCATGTAGGTGTAGTTCAATCTAAGAAAATAATTCCTACATGAGATCAGTCACATGGTCTGTAGATTATCTTGAGTAACCGGGTCATGAGAAAAAGACCTGTTTTACATGTCAAATTTTGTCCCCACGTTGTAGGGGTAGAGACATCTAGATGGAGTTAGGGGGATTAAGGCTGGATGGCCTTCAAGACACCTCTTGGTGGATTTGAACCTGCTGCCTCTGGCTTGTCAGTTCCCAAAGCGAACGCCCTAACACTGGGCTACTGCAGCCCTTGAGTAACTGGGTCATGATTTTTGGAGAGAGAAATTAGTGATGAATTTTTCAAACGTATTTATTGAGCAATTGCCATCCAGTTCTATTGTATTTGAGAGAAGGTAAACCATCTGCTGTCAATCTGTCCAGAACTTGGCAACTCACAACAAAACCATCTAGATGGATTTAGTAGCCGTACAGGTAAGAGAGAACCCATGTAGTTTTGTATTTGGGGCGAACTGTCTCTTTAAGCCACGTGTTGGGTGTGATACCAGAACAACTAATAGCACTTAAGATAAAGTGTATTTTCAAAAAGTGTGACCACCAGTAGAACCAGTATGTTAAGAGTCAGGTGTTTGGATGTTCCTCTGCTGTGCTTGGCAAGCTGATCGGGATTCTGCATTTTCAGGTAGTAAACTAAATTTATCATGGATTTCTTTGGTCATTTAATCCCATTTTAGCATTACAGGTTCTACAAGCAGCCACATGTTGGCCTCATCAGAAACTATGAGAGAGCTCCAGTCTGCTGACACGTTGGCAAAGCGTAGGGTGACATTTACAGGGCAAGACAACTGCATAGCAGGTTGCATGATGTTCAGGGTGGTACTGGGGGCCATGGGATGAGATGTAAAAGCAGTACAACAGCCCAGTGAGAATTCTTGGCAGTATTTCTCCTTCTGCCGATAGCTAAAACCGCTCATTTCAGCCAACGCTGGAACATGGTTGAAATTTTGTCATTTCCCCAATTGATGTGGATCCAGCTATGGATCCATTATCTCCAACAGCCAGAGTGAGCAGCAACTGCCATTTAAGCATTCCAGGTTTTGCTCTTTACCCACAAAAGAATGAGAAATATTCAGAGCAGATAATTGTTGCAGTATACGTCTCTACTCAGACACTTACTATATAATGTATCAAATGTCTGTGATGAGCATTAATACAGTTAAATAATAACTTTTTGGGCCTTGATTAATTTAATCAGGGATTAGGAACGGGAGGAAAGGATTAAGGCTGAGATGAGATGAATTATGAATGAGTTGTGTGCTATGACACTGCAGTAGCCTGGATAAGATCTAGAAAGCCAGTTTAGTAAACATCAGATGGATATTGAATGTCAAACAAGACAGAAGGTGTGAGTGAGTGTTGCTTTACAATGGGGTGTGCTGTTCCATATAAATCAGCTCCATCCCTTTACCCATGGTCAGCCCTACTGGCTGCTCTCCCACTGGCTCCTGACTAATTTGTATCAAGTAACTTCTGGCGTTATCTGGGAGTACTATCTGGATCATTGTTACAGAGAAGAATCAAGATGAATACCATCTCCATCTTGGGTGAAGATCCACTCACGGGTTTGAGTTTTAGCTCTCTAATGTCCTGCATTGGGACAACATGGTGGCTTCACAGCCCACATTACTGCCTTACAGCAAGATGTCTCTGGTTTTCCTCTGAGCTCTTCTGTGAATGTGTTTCTTGTATCAGTATGGCTTTCCTCCCACAGTCTACAGGGATGAATGGTAGGTTAATTGGAGACAAATTAGCCATAGGTGTGAGCAATTATGTCTGCTAGCCCTGCAGTTGATTTGTACGCCGTCCATTGTGTCTTCATACTTCCCACCCAGTGCCTGCTGGGATTGACTTCAATCCGAAATTGGATTAAGTGGGAGTAGATCATGAATAAATGACTTTCTTGCTTTGTGCTGAAAACTGTAATAAGAGGGTTAAACGAGGCGTCACAAAGGAAGAAGGAGATGACACTGAAAACAAGAACAGGCTGTGGTGACGTACAGATCATTGTTAAGATAAGAAGGTGGAGATGTCCTTAAAAATATAGCAACAAATCTAAACAATAGAATGGTAATAGAAAAAGGAAAGCCACTTTATTTGGCCATTGTACATTACAATGAAATTTGTCTCTGCATTCAACCCATCCTATTGTAGAAAAGTGAGCAGCTGCAGGACCCAGAAACAAAACTCCAGTTCTTTTTCCCATTGCCTTGCTCAGGGGCACAGGCAGTATTATTAACCCAAGCATGCATATCTTTTGGATGGTGGGACGAAACCAGAGCTCTCAGAGGAAACCCACACAAACACAGGGAGAGCATGCAAACTCCACACTGTGATTGCCTGGGATTCCGACCCTAGACCTTCTTACTGTGAAGCAACAGTGGTAACAAGTGACCCACTGTGGGTCAAAACTAGAAAGGGCATAATCACAGCACATATGGATAATCTGTTGAAGTATGTTCTTAGAATTGACATAAAGATGGCACTAGTTCTGCCAACCTGAGATCCCTACAGAACTCATCCCTGCAGAGGCCAAATCTCCTTTGGTGAAGATATAGGAATAGACAGAGGCCCCTTATAGATAGAGGGCCTTTGGCTGCGGACGTGAAGTTTATAGTATCTGACACATACAGGGTTAAGAGATCAGCAACATTTCTTGGCTGGAAACCTATCTGACATTTAACTTATCAGCGAAACGTCGAAATCAATACTAACACTAACAGGCAGCCAGTGAACTGATGGCAGAAGTTGAGTGATATGGTTTTGTCAGGGGTGTTGTTGTTACTTTGAGCCAATTAATTTAAATTAGGCAATTAATTAGGCAGCGGTAAAGGTAAAAAGGGTTACTGCAGTCGAAGCGAGAGCAAATTAAAAAGCACGAATGGCTATCCAGATTGCTGAATCATAAATGATGGCTTAATTTTGTAGATGGTCCTTAACTCAATGAAACTGGACTGATCTACTCTCCTAGATAAGGTCAGCACAGAGGATTCAGTGGTAGGGGGGCTTGACAGTGTGCCCATCAGGTTTATGGTATTATGGAGGCTATGTGATACTATTGCTGATTTGTCTTGTAGTATAAAATGTTGGCCATCAATCACACACAGTGCAGCCGAAGGTGATGGATATTTAATCGATGTTGTAATGTGACATAGAAGCATCTCAATAGGAGAAATGAATATCCCTAAAATCGAAGGCTGCAAACACACCCAGTTCTGTCGACGACAATGTTAGGTTTCCAGTCCAATTAGAAAATTCATTTTCAGAGCAAACAATGTAACTGCTTGTCTGATGTCGGGTCATAGAGGAACTGGAGCCAATCTCAGTGTTCACTGAAAGGCAGGGAAACACCCCGGACACCCTGGATCACCCTATTTCCATCTCAGGAAATAGGGTGATCTGTAAAAATCTCAATGACTGAAATATAGAATATTTGATTATTTTGTTTTTTTTATTATCACATCATCCTAAGGAAGACATAAGGAAGAACAAGAATTATCTCTTTTAGCAGATTCTACTTCAAGCAATGAGGTTAAAGATGTTTTTACCTGGCTAGTGTGGAAAATGTATTCTGTCTTGCTGTGGATGTGACAATGTCAATATTTCATAAGTCTGTCGATTACTCATGTGCATGACATCCCGAAATGTTTATTGTATAGATAGTGACAGGTCTTTCCCACAGAGAGAACACTGTGGACAGAGAAGCACAACAGAAAAGAGGCAAT
Source organism: Regalecus glesne (assembly GCA_900302585.1). Lineage (NCBI taxonomy): Eukaryota > Metazoa > Chordata > Actinopteri > Lampriformes > Regalecidae > Regalecus > Regalecus glesne. Next base: position 8,333 of record OMLC01056190.1, read on the forward strand.
TTACCTACTTTACAATCCCTCTGTCTTCGTTCCTCATTCTATCGAATAGTACTGTCTGATATTTCAATACAGGACAGCAGTCTGGTTGAGCATGATGCAAAGATAAAGCAAGTATCTGCACACACCACATGGTACCTATTTTATTGGCTTTACACCTTCTCCATTACTTCTGCAGTAAAACATTTAATTTAATAATTGATTTGTAACTGGGCTTTCCTTCTTACTTTTCCCCACCAATTAAACTTTGGAACAAAGCATTTATTGCTTTATTTCAAGACCAAATATTTTTTCCTGCTTAATTATGGGAGGATTCTGCATCATAGTGGATCCCTTTTTAGCTACTGCCTTTCTTAGACATCTCAACTAGAAAGTAAATAAAGTTAAATGGGCTGTGGGTTAATTAAGCCAGTCCTATTTGCAAATTCAAAAAAATAAAATACAATGTAGAGAAAAATCTCAAGGTGATAATAATGATTCCCTTATCGTCCTCCAAGGGAAAATTTGGATTTCTCTGCATTTTTAGCCCAACCAATTGTATAGGAGCAGTGAGCTGCCGACATATGGCGCTCGGGGAACGGTTAGTGGTTCAGTGTCTTGCTCAAGGACACCTCGACATGCTGTATGCAGGACCGGAGATAGATCCTGCAACCTTCCGAGTGCCAGACGACCGCTCTACCCACTGAGCTATGTCGTCCTAGATCTAGTTTTAACTTGGGTCTGCTGACTCATCCTCTGTATATGTAGAAAATACTTGTTGTGATATGCATCCATACAACATCAACCACTTATCAGAAATCGACTCATAGAATCATGCTGCATCACAGAACTAGAGCAGTTAGGTGGTTCAGTGTCTTGCTCAAGGACACATCGAGACGTTTTTTGCAGGAAACAGAGACTTAATCACCAATATTCCAATTACTGGACATCCCCGGTTGTAATATTACGTAAAATAAGGAGTACATTGACATAAGGGATATATGTTCTCCAAATAGCCCAGTAAATCCATCCATCCATCCATCCATCCATCGTCAACCGCTTACCCAGCATCGGGTCGCGGAGACCCACTGTAAAAATAATATGTTTTTGTGGGTCTATAATATCAAAATAGACCCATAAAAAATGTCTATTTTAATATTTTGTGATTTAATGTCAATGTATTTTATAGTTGTCCAGCCATTGATTTTGCAGCTTCTTATCCTGTGTAGGGTCACAGGGGAGCTGGAGCCTATCCCAGAATTCATTGGGCATAAGGAAGGGAAATACCCTGGACAAGTTGCCAGTCAATCACAGGGGAGAGCAGTTGGGGAAACAGTGTCTTGCTCAAGGACACTTCAACACGCTTCTCTGCAGGTGCCAGGATCAACCCCGAAACCTTATGCTCACCAAATGACTACCCTACCCACTGAGCCATATTACCCAAGGTTATCTTACACAGGATTATAGCAAAAATGACTAGCAATATAGTAAACATAGAAATGTATATGCAAAGTGTTGCCTCTTCATATTTCAGAATTTGATTCCGTTTCAGCCAGAGAACAAATTAAGATGAATTTCCAACTATGCTACATTCTATTTGACATGGGTTTTGTCTGTAAACCCTAAAGATTCATTAAGCTCTGTTTGTTGATTTGCCATAGTTATCCTGTCTTTCCTCCTCCATGCTTTTTTCTACCATAAGCTTATGTGCAGTAACAGCTTAATAACACATTGCATGTGAGGTTGTAGTATTAAAAAATAAAAAATAGATTCCTTTATCAGTCCCGTAAGGGGAAATTTGGATTTCTCTGCATTTGAACCCATCCTATTGTAGAGGAGCAGTGAGCTGCCACCATATGGCGCAGGGGGAGCAGTTAGGGGTTCAGTGTCTTACTCAAGGACACCTCGACATGCTGTATGCAGGACCGGGGATCGCTCCTGTAAGCTTCCGATTGCCAGACGACTGTTCTAACCACTGAGCTATCCCGCCCCATCTACTGCCAGTTGCAATCAGTTCGAATTCACCCGCTGCGGGAATCTGACATAGGAACATACTAGACAACATGACATGCTAAAGATAAATAAAGCAATCTAGTTTGTTAGCTTACAAAAATCTCACAAATGTGTTTTAGCTTTGTCAATCATCATCAATGACATTGCCCGTCTCTTTAAGGCACATAAGTGACAGTCTAAATTAAACTGAATTACATTTCACTCTGGATAGCAAGCCTTGAAAATGTCTTCCTATTACAAGCCGGGGAAACATGGCTAAGGAGGTAGTGTGGCTTATCCAGTAATTGCAGGGTCATTGGTTCGATCCCTGGCTCCTTCAAAAGGTATGCCAAAGTCTCCTTGACCAAGAGACTGAACCCATAACTGCTACCCAGGTGCTGCAGCTGCCTACTGCTTCTATATAATAGGATGTATTAAATGCAAAGGAAAAATGTTATTGTACATATAATTGTAATACATTCATTCGTTCATGATCCACTTTCCCGAAATCGGGTCTTGGATATGCTGGATTCTATTCCAGCACTCATCGGGAGGCGGGAAGACACCCTGGATAGGTCGCCATGCCATCTCAGGGGAATGAATGAATGATTGATTGAATGAATGGCCATGTACTTTTGTATCCTTCCTATCTAAATCTTATAACATGAATTGTATGCTACAGGAGAGGCAGAAGCAAGGAAACTTCCAGTCTCAGAAGGATAGAATGATGAGCAAACTGTGGTCAAGACTCCTTGTGTTCAAAAAATAGACTTTGACCTCACAGCAAATGATTACAAGAGGAAAGAGGGCAAGCTCAAGTGCAATACATCAGATGTGGCCTTGAATATAAAACATCTGGGCTGTTCCTAACCCCACGCAAATCATGGTATCCTTTTAATTACTTTCTCATTTGTAGGAGCCACCCAAGGTTCTGTTTATTGTAGCCTACTTCATTATTGTCATTTGGCCAATGTGGTTGCTATGGTGCACCCATTACACGGTGTCCTTCGAATTCCAATTATCATTCACAGTCTGGTTTTTTGGGTGGACGGTACCACGCTACACAAGAGTGTCATTTTATTTCCTCTCCGGGGCACGGGCCTCACCCCTAAAAGTCAATGTCTCAGTGTAAAGCGTCATTGTGATGGCTCAGAAAACCATACCGTCAAGACGTCTTCTAGAAAACAGAAACACTGCAGCCCAGCAGAAGTTGCAACAAATAAATTACAGAATCGCCATCCATCTCATAGACACTTCTTATTCTGATCGTTGTATGTAAACTACATAGCCTTGCAGTGTCCTCTCATCTCACACAACAATGGCCCCTCATTGTCCTTTGCTTAACAATCACAACAGATTCTGTCCATCTGGTAGCACAGCCAGGCCTCCCCTGAAGAAACAAATTACCGGCAAGCGTTGCACTACACATTTACCAAGGTAAGCAGTATTTGGTTAACGTGGCTGGCCTCTCATCAACCAAGAGCCAAATGATGAGAGAATATGGTGTAAGTGTGTGTGTGTGTGTGTGTGTGTGCGTGCGTGCGTGTGTGTGTGTGTGTGTGTGTGTGTGTGTGTGCGTGCGTGTGTGTGTGTGTGTGTGTACAGACACATACACACACACACACGTAATATAACTTTTGAATTGCATTTTGCTGATAACATTGGAGAGAATTAAATAAAGACCGCTTTCAAAGGAGCTGTAGAGAGCACGTCTACGAGTCAGGTGCTGTGGGTGTGTATCCTGCTGAGGGGCACGATGAACGTCAGGCATTCCTTGTAAAGGGTTTTGAGTGATTG
>OMLC01056194.1:0-11870 GCA_900302585.1 Regalecus glesne
AATTACATCTGATGATCTCTAGGCTCTGCAAAACATGTTTAGACGCTGGTTTATTTGCAACCATCAACACAGATGTGGACCCTAATACTGATACAGTATCTGAGAGTGAATACGAACTCCCTGAACCTGCGACAGCTATCTATGATCCATCTGCTCGGGAGCTGTCATCCACTGACCTTAAAGTTATGTGTCAAGTCAGCTATGACACTTCCTCCACCGCTTCTACATAAAGCCTTGCTCTTTCTGCCCTGAGTTTATGTATGCCAACCCTGATGATGTTGCTGAGAATTCCATGTATAGTGGATTGAAGTTTGAGAGCAAGACACTGAACCCTAACTGCTCCCCGGGCAGTGCTGCTGCCCACTGCTCCCATACAATAGAATGGGTTAAATGCGGAGGACAAATGTCATTGTAAGAATACAATGAGCAAATGAAGTGTCTTTACTATCTGTTGTTGTAGTTGGCGTCCCCAGCACGCACCATTGTCTTGGTTAACCATAGCTGATTAACCAAATTTGTGGGATTCAACAATGTGCCGCAGAAAGAAGTCGGTACACAGGTTTCCGCCCCAGTTCTGTTGTCTATGGGACGTTATTAATTTGTCTGTTGACTGTGCATGCATGCGCGTGTGCATCAGACACCATCCATCCAAACAAAACCTCCTTTTATTGTCTTGACAGTGGGCAACTGCGAATGAGTTGTATACAGTTGCAATCAAAATTATTCAACTCCCACTGCAAATCAGATGTATTAGTCAAATATACAAACTAGCACTGTTTACAAAAACAAATCAAACAAGAATATTTTAAATAGCTCAACATAGCTAATATTACACGTGGTTTGTCCAAATTCAACAAAAAATGCTGTTTTTAATGACTACTGATGTCTCAAAATTATTCAACCCCCTCATGACAAAAATATTTAGTAATTGGTAGAGCCTCATTTTGCTGTTATGACCTGCTGCAATTGTGATTCCAAAAAGTTCCACTTTTGTTTCATCACTCCACAGAACAGAATCCCAAAACCTCTTTGGCTTATTCACATAGCTCAGAGCAGATTGGAGCCAACTTTTCTTGTGCCTTTGAAACAAAATTGGAATTTTGGGGGCATTTTGATCACCAGTACATCTGGAGGAAGAAGAATGAAGCATTTGCTGAAATGAACACCCTGCCTGCAGTGAAGCATGTCAGTGGCTCAGTGATACTCTGGGGCTGCTTCACTTCCTCTGCCACTGGAAACCTGCAGCATGTGGAGGGCAAGATGGATTCAATCAAGTATCAGGACATCCTGAGAGAAAATGACATGCCATCTGTGAGGAAACTGAAGGTTGGGCATCATTGGACCTTCCAGCAGGACAATGATCCCAAGCATACCTCAAAGTCCTCTAATGCTTGATTTCAGAAGAAGTCCTGGAAGATACTTGAGTGGCCATCACAGTTACCTGACTTGAGCCCCAGTGAAAGTCTTTGGATTTGAAAAAGCCATTTGCAACACACAAACCCAAGAGTATTAGTGAACTGGAGGCCTTTGTCCATGAGGAATAGGCTAAGATTCCACATGAACACTGCCAGAAGTTGATGTCTGGCTATGCATCACGTTTGCAGCAGGTCATAACAGCAAAAGGGTGCTCTACCAATATTAATAATTTTGAGACTACAGTAGTCATTAAAATATTTTCTTCTTGAATTTGGTGAAACATATGCAATATTAGTTGTGTTGAGCTATTTAAAATGTTCTTGTTCTATATGTTTTTGTACGCAGCTGCTAGTTTGAATATTTGACTAATAAACCTGATTTGCAGTGTTGTTGAATAATTTTGATGCAACTGTATACCAATAATGAGATACTTGCTGGTTATGTTGCCTAATACAGAAGAATTCATCTAAATGGTAATCTCATGACATTCATTTATATATCCAAAAGTATACGAGTTTGGTAATTGAAAACAATATTACGTCCACCACCCATATTGATATTAATTGGTCGATGATTTCCTATCGTACACAATACATGACGATACCAGCACAGGTCTGAAAGGCTTCAATACTCAAGACAACAAACAAAACCTCCATTTATCGAACTGCCACGTGAAACTGTTTGAAATCGGAACAGTTAATGTTTCCATGAGTGTTACTCAGTTCAAAGCTGAAAGGCCAAGTAATGACTTTACAAATCCACCAACTTTTTTTTTAAAGTCGTCGAATAAACTTGTTTAGGAAAGCTGCGACATATTCTGTAGTGAAGATTGCCATCTAGCGGTGACATCTAATCACTACTAGTCCACTACCCTTTCCCAGTATGTGTTGAGCCACAGTCACTAGATTACTCATTCAGATTGCTGTCAAGTCGATTTCATTTGTTTCATTCATCCATCATCACAAATTTGCCCCAGTAGGCTTCACAATAATACATCTTGTCCTTAGACCCTCACATAGGATAAGGAACAATTCCCTTAAAACATATAACATTGCTGGATCAGAGGTTCATTTCAGAAACGCTTCGTCACTCACCAGGTGACTTCTTCAGTCTGAGCTGAAGGCAAACATCCCCCTCCTTATAAACAGTACCTTGATGCCACACAACAATAGGTTGGTTTCACATTTTGGTGCCCATTGGTTGGTGCCCATTGTCACTGAATGTGCAGTTGATCACCCAACTTGCATGTGAAACCAACCTATTGTTGTGTGGCATCAAGGTACTGTTTATAAGGAGGGGGATGTTTGCCTTCACCTCAGACTGAAGAAGTCACCTGGTGAGTGACGAAACGTTTCTGAAATGAACCCCTGATCCAGCTGAACAGATTCACCTCTTTTGTGATTTCCCTACCTGGATTATTGAGCATGCATCAAGACATATAACATTGCTGTTGGTTCAGCTTTAAATGTATCTAAATAAAAATATTTTATGAACGCAACTATCCTGTGGATTCTGGTGTGTTCATCAAGTAATGGGTATTTGTTCAACATTGTCATTTATTAGCGAGCTTATAAATCACAACATGGAGGCATGAGAACAATACTGCAGCATAGACCAATGATTAATAGAATTTCCATCCATATCAACTCAGAAGAGAAACATCTGAGCATCATTTACTGACTCAGTTTAGTTTTGCTTTGTCCAAAGGATTCATAAATTGTGGATGAAAACAAGACAAAAAGAAAACGCATTTTGACTTGATGAACAAGTATACACAGTAGAATAAGAGCCATCATCCTGTGTGGGACCGTCTTGTTACATTTACCCAGACACCAGGTAGTTTATGTCCACCCTTAGAAACTATCGCCAAAGTCCCTTTATCACAACATGAAAAAGGACGAATTTTAAAGTGAAAAAATTAGTACATTGGAAAATAGGGATGTTTGTAACTCATTCATTTTAAAACACATTTTAAAGGGGAATGTGACTCAAAATCCACAGGAAATAGAACTGAGCTCTTGCACATTATTTTGTGCAAATTGAGCTGTGGATGAATCTGTATGTGGCAATTTTATTTGTCAGGCATTGTGCAATATGGATGTTCAACATGATTCAAAGGGTCTTCTCAAGCAGTGCAATGTTCATCATACACCACAGGCTATGGCAAATCACAACCAGTAGCTGACCAAGACAAATGTTCATATGCTGTTATATAGTATGGATACTATTATGGCCATGTATTTTATACGGTCACAAATCATCTCTAAGTTCAATTGGTGATAAGGCTTGGGCATGGCATGAAGACAATTCAGTCATCTGCATTGCAGACATTCAGGCTGAAATCAAATTCAAGTGGATCGGGATGGTGAAAAAATCAGGACATCATAAAATACGTGTAAATGTCATCCATACTTGAATTCAAGTCAGTAAGGCAACCACAAGGAAGATAAGTGGAATTGGGAAGAATAATGGCCTCCTTAACAAGAAACGATAACCACACCTCTACAAGTTTTGCTTTGTTATAAGGCTGTTTACCTCTTAACACCTACAATCAGACATCATTTTGTTGAGGCCATAGAGGGAGGGGTGCAAATGCAGTTTAGCATTCAAAATGACAATACAGAGGGTCCGAATGTAGATGTTGGTCTTTTAGCAGACAGACTTTAGTACACCAGGTACATGAGTTCGGAGTAAATGAGTGGAAACATGACTGTACAGGCTCGGTACAGGATGGCTCCGCTCTTGAATAAGGCACGTGGTTTGGTGCTCCAGGACTCTGACTTGAAGTTAAAGTAAACAGCATACAAGGCCACAGCAAAGAAGTGTCCAATAAGTGTCATGGGTTTGGGAGACAACCTGGTAAATTCAAAAACAAAAAATTAAGTTGTGAATTATTTAACCATACAAAGGTTCATTATGACTTATCATTATGATTTTCAAAATAGGGTGTATTATGATGGGCTTCAATTGAGAATTGAGTGGTTGTCTTGAGGCCATGTTGAGTTTTCTATCATGCATAACTTCCATACACATTTCCTTGAGATGCTTACACAGACAGAAGTCCAATCGGCCCAGAAATACACTCTCCTCCAAGTTTGAAGTACTGAAAGCATGCTTTTCGGAGCTCGTGCAGTGAACCTTAAAAAAGACCACATACGTAGATATTTTTGAACTTGATAAAAACATAATATCTAGGGCAACTTTTTATTTTGATGTGTCTGATCTATAGATGGAAAAAATATGGAAAAATCAAATCAAATATCTTTATTTCAATTATAATTGATAGTTTTAAAACAATGTTGACAACTGCAAAGAAAATGTTGATAGCCTTGTTAGTCTTTCCAGTGACAGAGACCATAAGATGAGACTCACTGTCAGTGGCTGCAAACAGCTCATACAGGGCTTGAGCCAACACATTCACAACAAAAGAATGTGATGACTTGCGTTCCCAGTGGAATTTTTTCTTTGCCTATTGAGAAGAAAGAAAAAAAAGCTCAGTGTAATATCACATGTTGGTCTGCAGTCTCTCCACTGGCACAAGGCACACCAGGACCGGGCAAATATGATGGGGTGAGGTCCCAAATATAACCATTACATTACATTTGGCAGACACTCTTATCCAGAGCTACACTGACACATTCAAACTGATGGGCCTTTCAGCAGACTCTATTCACTAAGTAATGACACCCATTTTTTATTCAAGATGGTGGTCTAAACATGCAATGGCAAAAGCCTGGTAGACAAAGGAAAAGGGAACATAAAAGAGAACCATTTTAATCTTCCTATCCGAAGAGTTGATCCCTCTAACCTGCACCAGCTCTGCATGGGGAAACTTAGATGGAAGGTATGAAAATGTTGTCTTGTACTGTCCAAAAGGACCCATAACTTCATCAAGCACAAAGTGGGCATTTTTTTAGACCTCAAAATGACTATTTTGGAGATCTGTATATGGATATATAAATGAAAAACAAATGTTAGATGTTCATATTTTGGTGGTATATAATAAAAATTTAAGAGGCAACTAGTGATACGAGGGACTAGTGCTCCTTTCAGACACGGGCTAAAGAGACAAAACCACAGTTAAGTTATTTTCCTTCAATGGTATCTATTAGAGGAGAGGATACAATTCAATCCACACTATGGTTTGAGTTTCTGCAACGCTTTGTCAGCAATATCAAGATTAAATCTGACACTTAAGAATCAAAGGGTTACCTTTCTGGAGACTGTAAATATGTACTTTTTTTTTAAATAAAGCCATTTTTGTTTGGCTATGACATTTTCAGCCTTGAACTTTGCCATCAAGGGACATATTAACAGGTAAAGGCGAACATCTGAGCTGCACCATGCCTCCAAAGTTTTGTTAGCTAGACTCAACTATCACATCTGTTGGAGCACCAATAAGACTCGTGTTTATTCAGCAGCAAGATAGCTTCAAGTCATTCATCCAAATTATTGTTATGTACCTAACAAAAGACTTGATAGAGTAATAAAAGTTTTCCAGGAGATGAAAACAAATCTAGAATTAACACAGGGCCTTGTAAATGATCTACAAACTGTGGAAAAAGACACTGAAATATCCATCATAAACCATTTATCCAAAGATGGACCACAGAGTCGTACTGGAGCTTATCAGTGAGGTGAAAAGTAGGGAAATATATGTGTATTGGAATTGGGAGATTAATAAATTGCAGGAGTAACTTGATGGGATTATATTTAAACTGGACCATATGGGGAATCAACCGAGGAGAAACAACATATGTGGTGATGGCATTGCTGATGAGCAGGGAGAGAACTGATAAACTTAGCATGTGTCTCCTCCAAGTCACATGACAACTAGTCCTGTCTATTTCCCACATCTCTCACGGTCTCACAGGAAAAGCACAGTGCTTGGCCATCGGAGGAGAACGAATCAAGAATACTTTCCGTTCACTTAACCGCCCAGACGACCCAGAGGGGGACACTATCGAACCTAGAATCCTTTAGCCAACCTAACCCTTATCCCCATGTGAGGTTTAGTCAATTATGCCCCACTAAATATGGACGTCCTGTCATGGTTGGATTTTAACCCCCAACTGCATGACGCAGATATGTGCTGAACAGCGCATTTAACGCCCCCCCACGCCACTGGTGGCCCCAAAGTTGACTCTTAAATAAGTAATATGATCTTGGTTGTTTGTATGATCTTAGATTCTTAGATTCCCTTATCAATCCCGCAAGGGGACATTTTGATTTCTCTCCATTTTAACCCATCCTATTGTAGAGGAGCAGTGAGCTGCCAACATATGGCACTGGGGGAGCAGTTAGGGGTTCAGTGTCTTGCTCAAGGACACCTCGACACGCTTTCTGCAGGACCAGGGCTCTACCCACTGAGCTATGCCACGCCTGATGATGACCTGGATATTGATTTCTGATGTATAATTGAATATTACTTAATCATGTCAGAATCTGGACCTTCCCAGGGAACTTGTTTACTTTAGTTTATTCTGATCTATTTGTTTTATTTTCCACCATGGAATGCTTGTTCTGTGTCAATCTTTTGTGTTTTTATGCGAATCCAAGGAAGAATAACTGCTATAGAACAGATTAAAAATTCATCTCTTCCGCCTGTACCTTTGCTCCTCCCCATCCGGTCCTAGCTCTAACTCCTTGTTTTAACCCTATTCCTTTTCTTTATTTTGATGTACTTGGTTTAGGCACATGAAATCTGGTTAGTTTATTTTAGGTTTATATTTCTTAGTTGATGTTGCGTTGGAGTCTTATGATGCCACTGGGATTGTTATCTAGCTTCTAGTGTTGCTCCAGTACCCTTTGTACCTTGACCCTATGCACTTGTTGTATGTCACTCTGGATAAGAGTGTCTGCTAAATGCCTATAATGTAATGTAATGTAATGTTATTATAGTACCAGCTGATAGAGATCTGAATAAACAAATACTAATTGACCCTGGCTCAGACATGTGAGATGGCCATGTTACATGTCAACCTCAGCTAAATCAGTTAATGTAACTCTGGCTCTAATTGACATTAGTTATTTTGTTTACCTGCAGCATGGCTCTATCATCATAGAGATCTGGTGTTTTCCTGAGTAGACCTCTCCAGATGCGGACATCATTTAGGGCCACACTCATCCCTCCACCTGTCAGGGGGTGCCGCATGTTGTAGGCATCTCCGAGGAGGAGGACCCCTACAAATAACAGCTCGTTATATTGCATCCACCTGAACTACACATGAAAGATAAAGGAACTCTGTTTTTATGAGCACCTTTTGTGCTTTACTTCTTACTTTCAACCTTATTCATATGTACATCTGTGACATGTGAGGCTGTTAATTCCTATGCGATCATGGCCCTATCATCATTCATTTCATTTTCTTACTATAGCTCAATAGTTTGAAGTGAAATGGGAAATGCTTTACCATTATAATTTAAGCCATTTATGTGAGCCTTGCCCACATATATTGACACACCAACATTTCAGCCAACAACACAAAATTACAAGATCACTACCTGGCTTGCTGACTGGGGAGGGGGGAAGAAAGCTTGCAGGCATGGACCTGAGACGATCATTTTGTAGTGCCACCATAAAGGGCTCTTTTATGTGGTCTGTCAGGAGAGAAAGAGGGGGTGAGTGCACCAACAAATCAACATTCAGTTCCTCAGCTCTGTAGATAAGTATCTGGAGGTGCACGCTGAGCTTATCAAGAAAAAAGGCTTTGCATTAGTTTCTGGGTGTATTTACTGATCTATCAAAAGGATAGGATGTGATGTTTCATATGCGCCTTTCTTACACAAAGCTAGAACTTTGATATTGTTGCTTTTGATATTATGGACAACTAACTGGACCACAGCGAGTAATGAATCTCCCAGTGGCAACTTCCTTACCTAATCCCACAAACACAACAGCAATCTGTACGTCCAATTTACACTATACTAGCATTGTTGCCTCATGTGAGTTCTAAAGGGGAAAAAAATAACTGTAAAGTAACCCTGTCACCAAGGGGAGCCTCTTTTTTCTAATCTACATGGAGTCTTTATCGTGTCAAACACCATCTGCACTTGGTGATGACTAGAAAGATAGTGTTCAACAGAACAAAAGGGGGGGGGGCTCAAAGTAAGTTTTTTGTGTTTTTTTGTTGTCAATTACCTGGTAACTGTGGATGTATTTTTTCTGACATGTACTCAGTAAGGTTTCTCGGCATATCCCCCCGGATATCCACCAGTACTCTGGTTTCAGAGGAGGATATCTTGTAGATGAGCACAGGACTGGGGTTGGCCAGAACCAACTCAGCATGGTTGGCTTTGAACTGGGGAGAGTCCTGGTTTTAGAGATCACAGACAAGAAAAAAAGCATCACAATATGATGGTAGTTGAGAGATGGATATACAAGACAATATAAAACCACTTAGAACTATAAAATTCTCATTCATTAGCCCCATTGGCAGAGCACTGTTCTATTTCCTCTTTGTTGACGTAGTGATTTATTAGATGAATTAATAGACAACATGTGTGACAGCTCTGCATGTGTTTCAGATTTCAGGACTCCATGTATGATGTTTACATTTCTGTAAAATGGAAATTATTGTAAAATTCCTGATTGATACCTATACATAACATACTTTCTCTGAAGAGGGAAAGGTTTTCAGGATGAACACAATTTGTAAAATCAATTCCATATTGTAACTCATGACCTCTCTGGAGTGTATTCCTAACTTTCGCCGATGACAACTGAAATAGGCTCCAGTTCCCCAGCAACTTGCCTTCGGATAAGCGGTTGACAAAGGATGGAACTTAAAATGGTAAATACGGCAGACTAATGTATCCAACTATCCATTGTCAACTGCTTATCCAAAATTGGGTTGCAGAGTCATGCTGCAGCCTATCTTAGTGTTCACTGGGTGAAAGATGGGGGGGCACTCTGGATAGTTTGCCATTGAGTGGTTGGGTGCTTAGTGTCTTGTTCAAGGAAACTTTGACACACTTTCTGAAGGAACCAATGATCACACCACCAATTTTCCGATTACCACCCAACTTCCCTACCCTCTGAGCTATGCCGCCCCTAATGATAATTAATGACTAATGACTAAATCTAAGTGACAAGGAAGGCCAAGTGATATATCTTCTGGACATCTAGTAGTTGACATTAGTCTCATTTGTTTGAGATGTATTTCTGATTATTTCATATGGAGCAATGTAGTGACATCAAGTGTGGAATTTATAAAACTTTTGAGAAGTGGACATAATTAGTTCTAGTGATTCCATTCAATTTTAAACCCAATTATAAACATACCTTCATAATGCACCCGACAAAGTGAGAGGAGGTCTGAGCCTTCCCAGGCACAAGGCTCTTTCTGAATTTGGAGAAACAGCCATCAGCTACCACAGTCAATGCTGCATGGACTTCCTTCAGAGGACACGGACACAAACAGTTGTGAGATACATAACATTTGGCTTGTCAGAGATACCCTGACAAACCAGTCCCATCAGTGCTATAGTTCAGTTGTAATAATGTATTTTCCTTTAAAGAGGATGGAAAAAAATAACTTTTGGAGTCTTAACATCAATTATCTGTGTATTTAAACATTATGAAATGTTCAATATAAACAATTTAGAGGATCCTCTGTCTAACAGTGCAAAAGAATGAATGTAGCCGGCTAACCTTGACATCTCCAGTTTCTTTATCCTTGTACTGGACACCAATCACACAGCTATCCTCCTCCACCAAACTGGTCACAGTGCCTTCTATGAATGTAACACTGAGGGGTGGAAGGGATGAAAGAAAGAAAGGATTCCCTTAGCAGTCCCGCAAGGGGAAATTTGTTCTCTGCATTTTTGACCCAACCTATTGTATAGGAGCAGTGAGCTGCCAACATATGGTGCTCGGGGAGCAGTTAGGGGTTAAGTGTCTTGCTCAAGGACACCTCAACATGCTGTATGCAGGACCGGGGATTGAACCTGCAACCTTCCAATTGCCAGACAACCGTTCTACCCACTGAGCTATGCCGCCCCCAGTTAGAATACTAAGCCACAACACAAAAGGTAGAAACAAACAGCGTACTAAAAGAGAAATTCCTCGGTCACCTGCAAGCAAAAAGCCAATAACATTAAATGTTAACCATGAAAGTTATCATGCATATCAAATGCATACAATAAATGCGGCCATCAAAAAAATTTGACAGATGGAATTTATTTAATTTTTTCCCCTTTATAAGGGGAAATACGCAATTCTCTGCATTTAACCCATCCTATTTTATAGGAGCAGTGAGCAGGAAACATTTGGTACTCGAGGGACATTAAGGAGTTCAATGTCTTGCTCAAGGACAGCTCGACATGCTTTCTGTAGGATCGGGGATTAAACCTGTAACCTTCTGATTGCCAAACAATCACTCTACCTACTAAGCTATGCTGCCCATCTCATTGGGTGAAAGGTGAGGATACATCCTGGCAAGATCACCAGTTCATCACAGGGCAGAGCAATTAGGGGAACAACATCTTACAATGATTTGATCCTTCAGGGATTTGATTGAATCAAGAAAAACTAATTTATTGGTATGTTGTTGAAGTTGGAGGGGCGGTATGGCTCAGTGGGTAGAGCGGTCACCTGGCGATCAGAAGGTTGCAGGTGCGATCCCTGCACCTGCAGAGAACCGTGTCACGGTGTCCTTGAACAAGACTGTTCCCCTAACTGCTCTGCCCTGTGATAGACTGACGACCTGTACAGGGTATGCCCTGCGTTTTGGCCAACGAGAACAGATATAGATGTATATAGATATATTCCCCCACAACCCTATTTCAGAGTTAGGGATTTTGTGTGTAAGACATGTGTGAGGGGAGGAAGGATGAGAACGGAAAACTTTGAGGAAAACGGGGTTGTATTAGAAGGAGTGGATGAGTTCAAATATTTGGGTGATGTGTTGAATAATGGTGGAGGATGTATGAGAGCAGTAATGGGCAGAGTGAAGGCAGCTTGGAGGAGTTTCAAGGAATTAGGAGGTTTGCTGTGTGGAAGAAAGCCGGGGTTGAAACAGAAGGGTAGATTATATAAGGGATGTGTCAGAAGTGTTCTGGGATATGGGGCGGAAAATTGGAGTGTGGGTGTGAAATAATTGAATAAACTGGTTTCGACAGAGAGGAAGATGCTGAGGATGATGTGTGGAGTTACATTGAGGGACAGGATTAGTAGCTCGGAGGTTGCAGAAAGGGTGGGTGTAGAGTCGATAGAAGAGTGGTTAAGGAGACAGCGTTTGAGGTGGTTTGGGCATGTGTTGAGAAGAGGTAAGGATACAGAAGTGGGTAGAGTCTGAACAATGGAAGTGGCAGGAACGCGAGGGAGGGGACGACCAGCGAGGCGATGGAAGGATGTGGTTGAGAATGACATGAGGGTGATGGGGTTGGAGAAGGGGATGGCAAGCGATAGAGAGACTTGGAGGAGACGAATCCATGGACCGGTCAACCCCCGC